>NIVC01000553.1:598427-665436 GCA_002269645.1 Macrostomum lignano | reverse complement strand
AAAGCGCCGCTGGAAGGCCACGGTACCAACAGAGCTCATTGTTGTCTGATGGCTACTCTGATATCAGGACTGACCGGATTTCAACAACTTGGCGTTGAAATGGTTGGCCGCATACCGACTGGCCTACGCCTGCTGAGTCCCCACCTCCAGTCAGCATGGACTCCATTCTGTTGCGAGACATATTAATTATTGCCATTGTGTCATTTGTCATTACGGTTTCATTGGCTAAAAAATTCTCACTGAAGTATGACAATGACATCGACGCGAATCAGGAGTTTCTGGCTTACGGAGCTGCTAACATACTCGGATCTTTTACCGGTTGCTTCGTGTCCACAAGCTCAATGACCTGCTCTAATCTGCACGAATCGATTGGCGGTCGCACGCAGGTGGCTAATCTGATCGCATCCGGTCTCGTGCTGATCACATTGCTTTTCCTTGGAACACTGTTTGAAAGCACTCCGACGTGTATTCTGTCAGCGATCATTGTGGTGAACTTGCGCTCGGTTCTTTGGCAGTTAAAAGACCTGCCAGCTCTTTGGCGCACCAGCAGAATAGATGCTTCTCTGTGGCTGGTCGCTTTTTTTGCTGTCATTTTCACCGATGCCAACACGGGTGTTATGATTGGAATTGGTTTCTCCCTCATCACGGTGATATTTCGTTTCCAGTGGCCCTACTGTTGCGTCCTTGGGCGAATCGAGCATACGGACATCTACAAAAACATTGCATTAACTCCAAACGCCAAGGAGATTGATGGTATAAAGATGTTCCGTTGCGAAGGACCCCTATTTTTCTCATCAGCAGACCATTTTCAATCTTGCCTGTACAGCATGACGGTTAATCCAAGGAAGCTGATTTTGCAGAAGCGCCGGTACGAAAGACGATTGCGCAGTCTTAAGCGATTCCTATCAATCGTCCCAAATGGTAGACGCCAAAATGCAGCAGCCGTCGCAGCTGCTGCTGAAACCGGCGCTGAGAGTGACGCAACCATCTCCGTAGCGCCTTCAACCGAAAATCACTTTGCTCCAATGCCAGAGACGTCAGATGTGCATCACGTAATTATTGACATGTCCTGCTGTAGCTTCATCGATTCTGCAGGTTGGGCAACATTTAATAGAATCGTGGGAGACTTTCAAGAGGCCGGCATCGCTGTCTACCTATGCAATTGCCGATTTGCAATCCGAGCCATGCTGAGCAACGCCGGCATCAGCCGCATTGACAAGCGCGCAATCTTCCTCACCAACCACGATGCTGTGTGCGCCGCGTTGAGCGACATGTCGCGTCTGAACGAGCGCGACTGGCTGATTTATGACTCGCATGCGAGGCAGCGATCAGAAGACTTGAACCATCGTCGGCGACACTTTGTCTCCCGCCGACCCAGCGACGCGTCTGAGACCGGCCAGTCGAGATTTCTGCTCAGCTCAGAGGATGATTCATCCAGCGACTAATGAATATTTGCAATAGCCAACAGGAAAATTGATGTTTCACCTGATTGCTCTTGTATAATAATAGTTAGTAATGTTGAATACTCGTATCTCTGACTTCTAAGCTCGTATTTTCATCTGCATTCGCATTGTTCTATTGATATTCCTTTAACAGCGCCGCTGCTAATCTCTTTTTAAAATGCTCTCCCATTTTTAATGTATCATAGCCGTACCAATTCACTATATAGTTAGAGAAAATTCTCTGCCATATTAATACACAAAAATTTTGTAGATTTAATCCCAGCATTCATGCTCCAATCGCTAGCGTACTCAAAAATGTCACAAAAAAATAAGGACTGAGCAAAATATGCTTACAATTCTATCGTTATTGCTTGTTATTTTGCTTGCTGCAGGATACAATAGACTCAAGAGAGCTAACTGGGAGCACAATGCACGAGAAAAGCGGCTTTACTGTCGGAAAAATGTCATCGAACCTAAAATAAATCAGATAAGTCGTAACTCGATAATTTTAAGCGCGTAACAAAATAGGCGGTCTCTGTGAAATACAAACGTGGCACATATATTACCTCTATATCAGTCTATTACGCGCAGAGCTTGTATATTATTAATAAGTTTAACCGTGCCCAAGGACAGCAGAAGCAATACAGAAAATTTGTAAAAAAGGGATCTAAATAACTTTAAATCGGGCAGTGAAACTTAAAACGCGGATAGCTCATTTTCGTAGGCGATAGGACTGTCCAACTTATGGCAAAGAGACAATGTTAAAGTAAGCGGCTCAGCGATACTCTCTTACTCAAAGTAAAACGCGTGCACAGTGGCCAACGCTCGCACTGATTTCGTGTTGTACTTCACCTCCAGACAGGTGTCGCCGACTTCCGCCGACCAGACAGCCCGGCTGCCGACGGTGATTGACAGGTCTGGGCGGCGCTGTAGTAGCTGGACCTGCACCACCAGCTTGTAGCGCAAGAAGCCGGCGTCCTTGACCCGGTCGCGGATGATCTGGGCGACCTCGCAAACCTTCTTGCCAGCAGTAGCCTCGCTGTAGCTGTAGCTTGCCAGGCATTCCTCCAGGGCTTCCTGTATAGTCGGGCGAAGACGGTAGGACATCAGGCGTTCTTCATCCTTAGGCTGCATCCGGTAAGTGTTCTCCAGTTTCACGTCCTGCGCTTTACTCTTGCGACCGAGCGTCCACACGGAGGAGCGGCCAAGCAGGCCCACCGCGATGGACTTTCTCGGGCCCATCAACGTGCCGCGCCTGGCACCACCAGCTGGTCCACGCGGTGGTTGAACAGTCTGCATAGGCGCAAGAGTGTCCTCTTCAGAGTGTACACTTGCCTTATCCATATTGCTGTTGTTCTCCGGGCGGTAGGATTAACGTGCCAAAGTCAATACTTCTTCGAGATTCTCTTTCTCAAAGCAGCTTTCAGTTCATAAGCGCTATATCACTCAAAGTTGCAGCCTTGGCAACAGAAAAGCCCTCGCTCCTCTACCGCTCTCTTACCGAGATCTCTAGTCCTTTTCTTTCCCTCTTATTCAGTAAGAGTTACAATAATAAGCTTTGCTTTTTTCTCTTCGGCAATTTGATAGCTTGGCTGTCTGCTTACCCCGCCAGCAACCGCACCAACCTCCTGTCGCCGCAACCCCCCCCCTGTCTAGAAGACTGGAACGGTCTGACTGTGTGTGCCGTCCACTGTGCCACCACCCCTCAAGAGCCATCCAGCGCCCTCTTCCTCTCCTTCACTCTACTGTCCACCCCGCCTCTCGGCAGGGTGCATTGTCACACCCTGAGACGCCCCGTTGCCCACTGCTGTGCACACAAAACACCGTCAGACCAGAGACAGCAAAATAAAGAGAGAAGAATATCTTGAGCCAATTCATAAACCAGCCACTCTATTACCCCAATAGCTCTCTAGTCCATTCTGGAGGGCGCCTCAGTCAAACTGAAGCACACGAATATGAACTCAATAACGAAAGGACAAGCCGACCTCCAGCTGCGATTTGACAACTCTCCCCCAGAATCAGCTGTGCGCATTTCATTTACTCCAGCCTGATAGTCACGCAGCCTCAAACATCGTCATCGGATACGTTGACAGCCGCAAACACTGTGCTACACTGTGTTTCTCTTCCAGATTATTCCTGTCCCTGTATTTACCGATACAGAAAGCTGTCGGAACCCTGGCATCATCAGTTCACTGCCAGCCTGACGCTACAATGAGGGCCTTTGTACTGTCGCTCATTCGCTCATTCCAAGTAGCCATATTTTCCTTGTCAAGAACTTTGCAACGCCCTACAGAAGCCAGACATCTTGAATCTCATTTCCTTCTACTCCTTGAACTGCGCTGATTAGCTCAGAAAAGCAATCAACTCAGCTGCTTCTAAGTGTCCTTGAACGTCTCTTTGATCCATAATTGGTTTTCCATTTTCACCTATTCTACTTACACCCTATTCACTATATTGCCCTTTCTATCTTATCTTCTTCTAAATGCATTTCTTTGAGAGCGATACTCTTTCTGCTTTTTCAGACTTTCCGCAAGGCATCAACTCCTTTTCCACGACTCTTTCAATTGTGGCCCAAGGCTCAATTCCCAGCCCCATCTCTAACATTGACTTTGTCAAATAAAAGCTTTCTTTATTGACTCTCTTTGATTCATATCCTTAGCCAGACATTCAAGCACCTGCGCCAATCAATAGGGAAGTTGCAGCGTTGAAATTACGCCTGTACCGTAGACTGCTGCATGTTGTTTTGAACAGAGATAAACTGGAGCGTGCTAGCAAAGTACTTTATGCAAGTGAGCAGGAGTTGGAAAGGCATTGTGCAACCAGATTGCAGGACTCGACCAAATGGAAGCAAAAAAGGAGTTGAATGATGATTTTTTGCGTTTTTTTCATACCCACAAAGTGACTTTCTAATGAGCACTGGGCTACCGAATCAAACTCATGCTTTGAAACGCATGGACGGCTGTCAAAATACTCCCCAAAACATCCCCAAACTTACATAGCTCAGTCTCATTAAAAAGCGAATCATATCCTGTAGTTAGTTTAGTTTGGGGACGTTCGTGGGGCTCTGTTGTAATTAGCTTCAAGCCGCGTTACCGACTGCCGCCATTCATTTCAATGCCGCCAATTAATTCCTAAGTCCCATTGCTGCAGAGACTTCAACACCACTGATGAGAACTGGTTGGTGCATGCCGCGGTTGCCATGGGAGACACTGGATCGAATTCTTTTGCACCCCCCCCCCAGAGCAGAAACTATAAAAGTCTAGTTGCAAGAGAAAGAAACTAGCACTCCTCATCTCAAAACTTGTTTTTCGGGGGCGTCTTTACCGACAGTTTGTTTCTCTAACGAGTGATTGAAAGTTGAAAATCTCAAGCATGTACGGCTTATTGATAGAAGGCTTCAGGTCCATGGTTCTTGTTCGCTACGGTGAGGACATGTGGGAGCGCATCCTCAAGATGGCCGAGGTCGAGGAGTTGAGCTTCGATCCGCACGAGGTGTACACTGAGGGCACGATTACCCGCTTGGCGGAGTCCGCATCGAAAGTAGTCAACATACCTCTCGACGAGCTCATGAATGAGAACGGGCGCTACTTCATGAACTTCCTCAGCCAGTACAACTATGACGCTGTTCTTAAGGTGCTTGGCCGGGATTTGCGCGATTTTCTAAACGGCCTGGACAATCTTCACGAGTACCTACGCTTCACTTATCCCAAACTGAAGCCGCCATCATTTTTCTGCGTGAACGAGAGCCGGACCGGCATCACCTTGCAGTACCGAAGCCGTCGAGTCGGTTTCATCAGCTACGTGCAGGGCATGATCACTGAGATCGCCAAGGTGTACTTCAACACTAAGATGACTGTTGAGATGGTCAATGAGACCAACGAAGAAAGCGTGTGGAACTATGTGATGCGATTGCACTTTGATAATAAAAGCTACGAGGCGCGCGACGATCACATGCCGGTGCCGTCTGAAGTGTTTTTCGAAGTGTTCCCGTTCAACATTGTCTTCAACCGCGGCCTCAAGGTGGTCAAATGCGGCCGGGCCACCCAGCAGGCAGTGCCGGGCATCCAGGGCTCTCTGATGCACGAAGTTTTCGTGCTAGTGCGACCGCTCATCGAGTTTACGTGGGACGCTGTAAGCTCAAGTGTACATCGGCACCTATCTAGATGATGCTGATAAAGCCATACCAAGTTAACCGAAGCTTTGTCCGTCATCTTTTTAGCTCGAAGCTCCGCAAACAGTATGATAGACGCGAATCCTATTAGAATACTAATCCGCTTCAGTTTGCCTTCAGCCAGAATTAAACAAACAAATTTCATTTTTCTGCTTCGAATTACTACTCACTTGCTCTGTCTGTCCATTAGACTAAGTAACTGGTTCGCTCTCCTTCAGTGGTGGACTTTGGTGTGCAGTTACGAATGCATATAGACTGCATTTATTCAGCTCTTTTATAAGGTTTCTCAATCCGTTTCATTATGTCCTCAAATTTCTCGGAACTGCATTTTCTCCCCATAATTTTCCCGGTGGCACTGCAAGAAAATTTAATTGCACAGTTTACCGATCTGTATATTACCTTGCTTTTATTGTCGTTATTGTTTTACATGCTAACAGGTGATGCTTCACACAAACAACGTGTTCGAAATTGCGGTTGTCGAGAAAAAGGACGGAAAGAAGAAGCGAGGTAAGTGCTAGGTCTCAAAATCATTTTTGATGTGTTAGTGAATTCAAGTTGACACCAAGGACCACTAGAAATTACAGTTTAATTGTACCTTATAGCGGTCCTCAGTTTCCACTCGAACGAGCGTAGCTGTCAACACCATGCTCACTCTTTTACTGGGATTCCTTTTGAAGAATTTTAAAGAAGCAGATAAATTTACTTTTAGTCTGTGTTTTTTACACCAATGCTACACCAAAGCATTACCGTCAACTCTGCAGAGGTGTCCCGGAAGCGAATGTCCAGCATGACCGCGAATGCAGTGAAGTTTCGCGGCCAGATGAAGTACATGGACCAGTGGGACGCCATTGTGTTTCTGGGCACGCCAATGTAAGACTGAAAATCTAAACAAAACAGATTACTTTACCTAACCAGATTACTGACATGATTACAATGAAACAAGGCTTCTAGAAATAAAAATTTGACAAACTGGACTGTCGCTGGTCAAGAATTAGCATCAATACAAATATCGCTTTCAGACATTAACTATTGCTTTGAATTTTTGCATCATTCTCTTGTCCTGAGCAGTATGCGCGACGTGTCTGTGATGGCCAACTTGGGACTTTACATCAATGACCTGAGCATGCACGACTCCAGCCGAGACCTTGTCCTCGCCGGTGATCAGCAGTCTGCCGAGCTCAAGGAGGCACTCGAAGCAGTAAGGGTTGCATTTTTGTGTAAAAACCTTTCATACGCAGGTCCTAAATTTGAGTTCCAAACTTTTCCAGGAAGAGGCGAAATCGCGTCAGCTGGAGGAGTCCATGTGCAAGCTGGACGAGGAGATGAAGCGCACAGACGAGCTGCTGTACCAGATGATACCGAAGGGCGTTGCCGAGCGACTTCGCAGCGGCACCAGTGCTATCGACACTTGCGAAACCTTCGACGACGTCACTGTTTTGTTTAGCGATGTTGTAGGCTTTACTAATATTAGCTCGAGGCTGCAGCCGCTGCAGGTTGTAGACATGCTTAATGGTATGTACTCGGTATTTGACGAGTTGACAGAGAAGCACAAGGTGTACAAGGTGGAGACAATCGGCGACGCTTACATGATCGTGTCCGGCTGTCCAACCGTGACAAAGTTTCACGCCGCATTCGTGGCTGAGATGGGCCTAGACATGGTGAAGAACATAGTGAAGTGCGTGGACCCCACTGGACAGACGCCGCACCTGCGAATCCGCGTTGGTAGGTACTTTATGCGGCCCCTATTCGATAAGATGAATCTCTATGGATTCGAAGATTTCATTGGCCAGTTGTTCAGTTAGAAGTCAAAGGCTTCAGTCTATCTGATCAGCTCAGATTGCAAATAATTTTAAGCAGAAAGATTTAAAAGGGAGTTCCATTCTGGGCATCAAGACAAGATTGACTGCTCACGCAGAGGAATGCGAAACCGATTTTGCGCTCGAGATACAGTCAACCCCCATCAACTAAAATTCACTATGGCTGATCGAATCAAGCTCGAGTCATCCTGGGTGAAGCTAATTTACCCAAGTTCTCAAAAGAAAAAGGACTATAGCATATCACGAAGTTCATCGAAGTTATCGCTGTGCAGACATTAATTTAAGAAGAAGTGAGACGCCACTGCAATTGATCACGCCAAGGATAGTCTCAGTTTGCAATCGTATTTTTACTGGGCTTCTAGTTTCAAATAAATTTGTAGAAGATATTTTTTCTCCGTATATTTATAGAATAAGCCTGGCCTATGCTGAAGCAACATCAGAGGATTAAAGTTTTCAAAAGGCTGCTTAATTTAATAGAAAAGTACACTCAGATATAATCAGCACGGTGTTTTTTTAACGTTTTATTTTTAGATTTTTGTTACACTTCAATCAACAGCAAAAAAGATTATGGATCTTTATGTAGGGATTTTTTTCGTTTTCAGAGTGAAACAGGCGTCGGGATTAAAACACGGATGAAATTTCTTTCCCAGATTTTTTTTATTGATTAATGTGGTGGTTTAATTACTCTAAACAAGTTCATCTGACCAATTTTTTGGCAACAGGCGCGCACTCCGGCATGGTTGTGGCCGGTATTGTTGGTCTCAAAATGCCCCGCTACTGCCTGTTTGGCGACACCGTCAACACTGCATCGCGGATGGAGTCCGATGGCACGGTGGGTTTATTGGTACCAGTAGTTTCAGTCAGCTGATGGTGCATGCAAACCAACTACAATCGAATTTGTCAGACCATGGGAAAGGCCAATCATTTATGTACCCCTCTGGACCTGTCAGTCATTGTCTGGTCTCGTTTAATTTAATTAAGAAGACAACTTAATTTGAAAATTTTGAATCCTCTAACGACTTAAAGTCTTGCCTGACTGGAGCATCTTTAGTAACATTTAATAGAGACAGAATTAAAAGTAATAATTCAAATTGCAGTCATCAGTTTAATTAGTTTGCTTGCACCCATATAGTCGAGACGTATAGCTGGGCTGTTGAACATTGCTGGGGCAATGCAGGCTCGCAGACCCACCTCAATTTCAGCCCATGCGTCTGCACGTGAGCGAGACAACCCGGAAAAAGCTGGAGAAATACTCGGTGTACAACTTTGCCGAGGGGAAAGAGATTCAGTTCAAGGTGCGTCGCCTGCGTTTAAACAGCATCTAATCAATTAATGCGACTCTCCAGACCACTCTGAACAAGCTAGTAGAACTTTCTGGAACAATTAGCACTGCCATCAATACGCTCGTAGTTTACCAGCACCGAAAGTTAGAATGAAACTCTAATCAACCAAAACCGTTTCGAAAAAGCTGCATTATCTAAAAACTACTACTACTACTACTACTACTACTACTACTACTACTACTACTACTACTACTACTACTACTACTACTACTACTACTACTACTACTACTACTACTACTACTACTACTACTACTACTACTACTACTACTACTACTACTACTACTACTACTACTACTACTACTACTACTACTACTACTACTACTACTACTACTACTACTACTACTACTACTACTACTACTACTACTACTACTACTACTACTACTACTACTACTACTACTACTACTACTACTACTACTACTACTACTACTACTACTACTACTACTACTACTACTACTACTACTACTACTACTACTACTACTACTACTACTACTACTACTACTACTACTACTACTACTACTACTACTACTACTACTACTACTACTACTACTACTACTACTACTACTACTACTACTACTACTACTACTACTACTACTACTACTACTACTACTACTACTACTACTACTACTACTACTACTACTACTACTACTACTACTACTACTACTACTACTACTTTTCAGTCCAACAAGGTGAAGACCTACTTTATTGAGGGCCGCGGCGAGCGCGACAACCCTCAAGTGTCGAAATTCATCAGCGCGCTGGAACGCGAGAGGCGCAAGATGGACACCAACGTGTCGGGAAATCAGTCGGTAACAGGCGAACGCTGGGACGACATCGTCAACAGTCGCGCAACGTCAAGGATGTCGGAAAATGCGACTCCAACTCCGGGCGGGCAGCAGCAGCAACAGGCCCAGCCGCAGCAGGAGCAGCAAGCTGAGCAGGAAGCCTGACAGAAGTGGAAAACTGAGCTGTGACTGAAATTAAAACAGAGTCTGTTATTACAGTAACCTAAAGATTACAGCTGCCCAGGAAATACCCCTGTTGCTTTTAGATTAGTTTAACGCTTGGCTACAGAGGATTAACCAACAGGTGCAGGCACTAAGTGGGCTGTGTAAAACTTATAGCTTAGTTAGCGAAGCACAGTCAGTAAACTTGAAGAGCGCCGCTTAGCATCTAGTGTCCGGCGTTCTCCGATGTTTAGAAACTCTCACCTGTCTCCTTCTCACTGCTAAGTTTATATCACTTATTTGTACTTGTTTCGTTAGGTACGGTAGCTGCTGCTCAGTAAGAAGTTACCAGAAACTTCATTTAGACTTTGACGTTACTAATGAAATTTCACAAATTTCATGACTGAAATTCTTCAAGTTGTTTCGTCCTAAACAATCGAAAATTTAGTATATCTGACTAGCAATCTAGTGCCCCCCTTCGGGGCGGCCAATAAGCAAGGAGCAAAAATTATTTATGCAAATCCAATATAAACGCACATTTTCTAAAGAACATATTCCTTCTTCAGCTTTATAAATAAACTTATTCGAGTATAATAGTCACAGACAAAGATGTTTGCTATGAATCGATTTTTTATAAAGTACACTACAAAATAAAACCTTCACAAAGATAACCAGCGTTCCACAAATAGCAAGCATCCCCCAAATAGCAAGCATCCCCCAGATAACCAGATATTGCTAGGTTGCTAGTGGACGCCCAACAGTCAAAAAGAGCCGTAGGGCAGAGGCTCAGAAAAAATAGCACCTAAAGGCTTCTAATTCAGGTGTGAACAAATGTGAGCCACAGGTGCTACAGGTAAATTTTTAATATTTGCACACCCCTCGATAATCAGGGTCTTCTGTAATTTTGTGAATCGATGGGATGTCTTTAATTATACCCGATCGCATATAATTTGTAAGGGAAAAACAAGTTTATTACTGACGTGAGAGCTCAGGTGTTTTTAGCCTAGCGGGACACTTTAAAAGCAAAGTGTTGCGTGTGTGCATGAGTTGCTAAATCAATAGAAGAGCTGAGAAGTGCAAGTTTTTTTCTTAAAGCCCCAGTCTACGCAAACTAATAATTGATGCCTTAATGTCTGTGGTGTGAACAATAGCGTTCTTGAACTGGACTTAAGGGCTGACATCCAACTGCAGCCCTCAGTCACCACGTGTTCCGCCCTGCATCTCTCCTAGAAGCAGGAAAAATGCAAAAAAACACACTATAAAGGGGTGAAGCAGGATGGACAGACAAGTGGAGAGCAAAAAACCCCGTGAGTACAAAATATGATTTTCAGATAAAAACACGCCACGTAACACGGACCCATCTGTTCCTCGCTAGTCTGTATGCACTTTTACCGCGATGAATTTTTTGTGTGACAAAAACTTGTTAAGAAGAAAGTCACGCCTGCCAAATTGCGGGAAAAGTACATAAAACACCCCCTCTGTTGTTGTCGCGTTTTCAAAAAATGCCAAGTTGAAACTCAAAACGCGACAAAATTAGTTTTCTCAGGAAGCCCTGCATTATTCTTGGATAAAAATTCATAACTGACTTCTGACTTGGAAGCGGTCAAGATGAGGGGACTGAGGCCACAGCTGAAGCCGGGAAAGAAAACAAAAAAGCTTTATTTTTGAAAGCCCAGCAACTCACAGCCACCCCGATCCGGGCGGGAGAATTTACGCTGCAACTAATTAATGAGAGTCGGCCTTGGAGACACAACAATTCTCGCAAGCCCTAAGAAAGCCAAAAGAACGGTGCCACATAGAGAGGAAGGAGGAGAGAGAAGTACCAAGAGAAGAAAAACACAGAATGAGACGAGAAAATCTTTTTGGAAAATAAAGCCTCTGAGGGATTTTAATCCTGAGAAAGAAGGGGTTTGAGACTCGGGTGGAGCAGGCGGGCTGACCAAAATCTGATTCCCTTAAAAGCATTGGGGACCGAGTTTGGGCACAGGGGAACTGAAGAAACTCACTACGCGAGCAGTTACAATTAGAAGTGTATGCTGCTAGACCCTGGTGCTGGATGGGTAAGCGACTTTGAGCAGCGTAACATAAACATGCTTCTGCCTCGGTGGCGGCTGCAACACACGCCTTCCTGTTCGCATGAGCTTAACAGATACGGGGTTGACTGGCAGGGGCAGAGACGAGAGGAGCAAGTATGGGAGGGAATGATGCGACCGTACACAGATACAAGGTCAGACAATTTCAATCCCTTCCCCCTGTCCGCTGTGCTCATAACCTGCAAGCATAACTACTGCCTGTATTGAGCAGTCTTGCAGAGCTCAATTTTGATGGAGAAAAACTCCCAAGCCGGTCGTTAGACCTGAACTTTACAAGACGGGACGAATCCACAGTTTTTGTATTTAAAGACAACAATTTCACGCAATGGCAAAATTTGCTTAATCAAATAAATGAAAGCTAATTAAAAATTAATTTACTATTGTTACGCATGTGGAATGTTGATTCATACACAGTCAGGGAGGGGCCGATTTGCGATAGTTTAAAGCATAGCTTGAGAATTTTTACTGGCAACACAGAAACGAGACGCACGTTGCAGAAATTTATTCGTTTAATAGCAATGCGAGCTATAGTTATACGCAATAATGCTTTGTTATTTCGCATGCCCTGTTCCAACTGTTTGCGGGCTATCGGCGGAACTAATGTCCAATCTAGTTTAATAAAGTCTACGTCACAATCAGGTTGAACTTCCGGGAGTTATCAGAGCCTCCAGGTGTTCAAGGATGAGTCGCCAGCATTCCTCCAGTTCTTTGTTTAGCATGAGCATCTGCTCCCGCCGGGCGGGGCTGGGACAGACCCGGGCCAGCTGGGCCAGAAAGCCGGACTGAAGCTCGCGCACCTGGCTGAGGCCGGCCCATTGCAGGTGCTCCGGCGGATCCAGCAGGAAGATGGGGCGCAGCAGAAGCAGCTCGGCGTACCGCAGCCCCATGTCAGTGGCGAACTGGCACACGGCCACGAGGCGTTTGAACAGGTGGCGC
The DNA here is from genome assembly GCA_002269645.1 of Macrostomum lignano. Taxonomy (NCBI): domain Eukaryota; kingdom Metazoa; phylum Platyhelminthes; family Macrostomidae; genus Macrostomum; species Macrostomum lignano. The sequence continues at coordinate 652,690 of NIVC01000553.1, read as the reverse complement.
GAGCAGAAGCCGGAGTCGAACTGGCGCAGACTCATGCCTGAGCAGATCTTCAGCCGGCCCTGGTACGGCAGCGAGTTGCACAGCACCTGCAAGACCAGCAGTTTGGTGCCGTTTGCTCGGATCAGCGTTGACTGATCGGCGGAGCGCAGGTTGCAGAATCCGGACAGGTCCTTGCACCAGCGGATCAGCTCGGCAACGAAAGCGTCAATTAGGCCCAGCCAGGTGTCAACGTAGAGCCGAGTTGGACTCTCGGAGGCTGAGACGGCCGCCGCGGTGGAGAACTGATTCGACGAGGCGGGGCGCAGCGAGCGAATGTCAATGCTAGACAGGTGGTACAGGTAGGGATCAGAGTACAGCTGCTCGGATGGATAGCAGTCGCGCTCCGGCTGCTTGGACTGCGGCTGCACCCCTGCGACATGCCCGAGCGACATCGGCGGAGGTGGCGGCGCCCGCGGTGGAGGAGGAGTGAACTCTTGAAAGTCGAAACCGCTGCGCAGACTCTGTCGCTGATGATGAGGCCGGTGGTGATGGCTGCTGTGCAGCAGCCGCTGCTGTGATATCAAACTGGACGATGAAGACGACGTTGACAAGCTGTGCTGATGCTGCTGCGGGCCGCCGATGCACTCCGGCTTCATGCCCATCTGCAGGCAGCGAGTCCAGCGGCACTGCCGGCACTTGGTGCGGTTCTCCGCCCCGGCCACGATGCACGAGCCTCCGTCCAGGCAGTGGTATTTGAGGTTCTCGGTTACGGTTCGACGGAAGAAGTTCATGCAGGCGGAGCAGGTCAGCACACCGTAGTGCTGGGAGGCGCCAACCGTTCGACAGATGGCGCACGACGGAGGCTGAGGCGGCGGAGGCTGCAGCTGCTGTTGGAATCTAATTGAAGAGGTAGCGTTGAGCATCATCATGTCGACTTGATCTGGTTGTGATTGATTTCCGTTTCGGCGATTTTTTCCGTTATTTTTTATCTCGCTGCTCTTTTGTATAGGGCGATTGCCCCCCTTCGTCGGGGGGAGTCTCGGAAGCCAGGCACGGGTGTACAAGGACTCTGGTTGGCTGGCCGAGAAACTGGACCAACCAGCGACTGAGATGGCTGAGAGAGGCAGGAAGGATAAACTAGTCATTCACCTTGTCTAGGATAATTATTACGGCTCAACGGGTCCGACAACACTGCAAATTTCGAATAATACCCATCATCATCAAAGAGCAGATGAATCTGCGTGTTTTGATAGTTTTGCCGACGCGAAATTTGATGCTGGCTTGGTGAATAACAACTCTTAGTTTACACGAATGCTCCTTGCTTCTATTGGTTCGTGACTGGGGGGATCAAACTGGACAAGTTAATTACAAAGATCATGAAGTTTTCGTCGTGGATCTAAAATTTTCAAACAGCACATCAAACTAACGAAGTCTTATTCGGTTCGGGACTTTTATGGCAATTATTCTTCCAAAGCACTTTTTAGAGACTTGCTGGAAAGCAAAAAAATATGCAGCGTTACATTTAAAAATGTTTGAACGTCGTACTTTTGTAGTGCAAATCTTTTCGTTCATATATAGAATAGCCTGGCATAGTCTGGCATAGTCTGGCCATAGTCTGGCCATAGTCTGGCATAGTCTGGCATAGTCTGGCATAGTCTGGCCATAGTCTGTTATAGTCTGGCATAGCCTGGCCATAGTCTGGCATAGTCTGGCATAATCTGGCATAGTCTGGCCATAGTCTGACATAGTCTGACATAGTCTGGCATAGTCTGGCCATAGTCTGGCCATAGTCTGGCATAGTATGGCCATAGTCTGGCATAATCTGGCATAGTCTGTCATAATCTGGCACAGTCTGGCCATAATCTCGCATAGTCTGGCATAGTCTGGCCATAGTCTGGCATAATCTGGCATAGTCTGGTCATAGTCTGACAGAGTCTGACATAGTCTGACATAGTCTGGCCATAGTCTGGCCATAGTCTGGCATAGTATGGCCATAGTCTGGCATAATCTGGCATAGTCTGTCATAATCTGGCACAGTCTGGCCATAATCTCGCATAGTCTGGCATAGTCTGGCCATAGTCTGGCATAGTATGGCCATACGAGCTAGTCTGGCCATAGTCTGGCCATAGTCTGGCCATAGTCTGGCATAATCTGGCATATGTTAGAGAACAGGGCTTCAGTGCAAGACCCTAAACTGATACCTAAAGTTTTGTTTAGAAGCAGCCATCTAAATAAGGTCAAATTGACAGAATGCATCTATTAGCAAATATAGACTGGTCAAAACAAATACTCTCCATACGAAGTGAAGTAATGTTCTCCATTTGCAAAAGATAGTTAATTATGAGACCGTACTGAGCTGGTCCGGAAGCTGCTGCACTCTCCTGTCCTCTTTCTGAGCAAAATGGATGAGCCCAAGCAATCCATGCAGTGCTCAAAAACACACAGCAGATTGTGTTATTTCACTGGAACATTATGAAATGTAGCTAACTCTTTATGAGCTGCTTAGTCAGTCATTCCCTGTCTCCAACGCTATATGGGTTTCTATTCATAACCTTGGCGAAATCAATTAGGTGGATATTGACCCAGCGGCTACTCAATTTTGGGGTGGATGCTTTGTGCCTGAGTTCTGCATCCAACTAATAATATTATTAGCCTGCCAAAGACTAACTCCCATAAACCAGGTGTGGGCTATCTATAAGCTAGTCCTCAGCTTTTTCAGCCTCCCCCCAATGTCTGACCTCCCGCCCCTCTCTGTGCATACATCTACTATATTTTTCTGCCATGAGTGCAATAGAATACACCGTTTTTTTGCATCCAGTCAAACTAAGCCTGGAACTGTGTTACCTGATGTTACACGTAAGCAGCTCATCAATCAATCAAGCGGCTACCGATGCCTTCAAGTCACTCGGCTAGGGCGGCAGCCCACAACAGTCCACATGCTTAATTATATCGATGGCGCAATGCTCATTCATTTTCCCGTCCGCACAGGGCACTCCTCAGCTGAAAATTTGTCAGTACAAACAGTTCGAACCGTTTGAAAATCAGTACCAGATTTCAGTGGATTTTGATGACGCTGTGTTGACGGAACTGATACAAAGATAACCAGCATGTTATCTCTAGTCTTGTGTCCCGGGGACAGGATATTAGGCTTTCAAATTCAATTCGTCCCAAACAGACGCTAATCCGTCTTAGCACGGGGCGGCGAGGCAATTCGATGCCTAAGCAGATTAAAACAGTCGCGTATTTTTCTGGATATGCTTTTCTTAGATATCAACTTCAAAGTCGAAAACATCCCCCTCGGCTCGGGATCAATGTTGTAAACACGAGCTCCCTCGTCAAAGGAAATAAACTCTCTGACTTTTTATTCGGTCAAATAGATGCACCTGTCCTAGAAGGCTGCCCCTCATCAACTCCCCAATCAACATCACGGCATGTTGCAAATTCTCAGCTGCCCTTTTTATCAGATTTTTACCTGCTTGATCGAGTCGAGCCTGACTAATTAGACCCCTAGATGGAAACCATGGGACAGGCTGTAACTTGCAGGCTAGGGAACTCGCAGCTCTCGGGTTTGTCAGCCTGTCTGACGGTTTTGTCATAATCTACTGGCTGATTTTTTGTCACAAAAAGTAATGCATTAATCTATCTTAGAGTTATATTCATTCACTGTCTAAATTTTAGAGAAAAAAGCCGAAAAATCCAAAACAGATTAACTGTCAGGGAGGGTGTGAAACTATGAGGGAGGGTGTGAAACTATGAGGGAGGGTGTGAAACTATTAGGGAGGGTGGGAAACTATCAGGATGGGTGTGAAACCATCATGAAGGGTGTGAAACTATCAGGGAGGGTGGGAAACCATCATGAAGGGTGTGAAACTATCAGGGAGGGTGTGAAAGTATCAGGGAGGGTGTGAAACTATTAGAAAGATTTTGAAACTACCGGATGAGTGTGTAAAACTATCAGGGAGGGAGGGTGGGAAACTATCAGGGATGGTGTGAAACTATCAGGAAGGATGTGAAACTATCAGGGAGGGTGTGAAACTATCAGGGAGGGTGTAAAACTATCAGGGAGGGTGTGGAACTATCAGGGAGGGTGTGAAACTGTCAGGGAAGGTGTGAAACTATCAGGGAGGGTGTGAAACCATCATGAAGGGTGTGAAACTATCAGGGAGGGTGTGAAACTATCAGGGAGGGTGTGAAACTATCAGGGAGGGTGTGAAACTATCAGGGAGGGTGTGAAACTATCAGGGAGGGTGTGAAACTATCAGGGAGGGTGTGAAACTATTAGAAAGATTTTGAAACTACCGGATGAGTGTGTAAAACTATCAGGGAGGGAGGGTGGGAAACTATCAGGGATGGTGTGAAACTATCAGGAAGGATGTGAAACTATCAGGGAGGGTGTGAAACTATCAGGGAGGGTGTAAAACTATCAGGGAGGGTGTGGAACTATCAGGGAGGGTGTGAAACTGTCAGGGAAGGTGTGAAACTATCAGGGAGGGTGTGAAACCATCATGAAGGGTGTGAAACTATCAGGGAGGGTGTGAAAGTATCAGGGAGGGTGTGAAACTATCAGGGAGGGTGTGAAGCTATCAGGGAGGGTGTGAAACTATCAGGGAGGGTGTGAAACTATCAGGGAGGGTGTGAAACTATTTGGGAGGGTGTGAAACGATCTGGGAGAGTGTGAAACTATCAGGGAAGGTGTGAAACTATCAGGGAGGGTGTGAAACCATCTGGGAGAGTGTGAAACTATCAGGGAGGGTGTGAAACTATCTGGGAGGGTGTTGATTTCAAGGGAGGTTGTGAAAACTCCTCGAGTTTGTGAAATATCAGATTAATGAGAGTGGAATCTCTCGAGAACGTTGCGAACCAAACAAGACATCTCAAGCTTGAATTATCTATCCAGGCGCTCCTAAGATTGCGAAGTACACCATTTTTAAGAGTCACAAATCATTTGCTTCAACAAAAATGCCAGAAAAACCCATGGTTACCTGAGGACACGATCAGCACACATGTCAATAAATTATGGGTAAGTTCTGCTCTGAGAGCTGTCAGTCAGAAGGCAAATAAATTGTACTGTAGTTGTGTGTTTTTGCTAAGTTAATGTTTTCAGTAGTTTTTGTAAAGCTAAAAACTGATAAATAATGTTTGAATTGCAAAGTAGAGACCAACTGACATTTTGTACCGTGCGCCGAGCAAAGTTGAATAAACATCGAGTCTGAAGAGTTTATGCAGAACAAACGCCGGTGTTAAATATTTTGATTCGATCTGGAAGAGTGTGAGTCACTCGGAAATAAATATCGCTGTGCAATAGGATGCTACTTGCTCTGCCTCTCAAGCAGCTCCCATCTCCATTAGCTCCCTCATGCGTTTGTAATAGCCTCGCTTCCTAATGGCATTTATAGAAATTGAGAGACTCTGAGAGAATCTTCCTAAAAGTTAGGATTTAACTTTTATATTTGATTAACAGACTGAAGCGTGAAAATTTCACTGAGACAGAGACAGTCAAAGCGATTAATTGCTAATGTCAATCAATCAAATGAATTGTAAAATTATGTTCTCACTCTAGCTTTTAGTAGATACTGGAGTAGTCGCTTCTAAAATTGACTTTTATCCGAGAGTCCATTTAGCTTTCTGAGCTAGCAGCGGATTCAATCATGCGAGATAGAGATATTGAATAAATAAATGGATTATTGAGCTATTGAATGAGGGGGTGTAATTATACCGGCATACTCGAAATGTTAATCACCGGGCTGTCATTTGGCTCTCAATATCCGGAGCCCGTCAAGTGATTCTTGAACAGCACGTAGGCCTGCTGCGGCTTGTCCTCGGGGACCATGTGGCCGGAGCCGCGCACCGTCAGGTAGGTGAGGTTGCCAGCCCACTGGCGAACGAACCCACCGATTTGGCGACCGTTGACCGGGTCGTCGAAGTACCACGGCTTTCTTGGCGTTGTGACGGTTTGGTTGAGGTTCTGCAGGAACCATTCGGTCTGCAGGAAGTTGCAGGCCATGTCAACGTCGCCATTGTAGAGTGTGATTCGCAGGCGACCCGACTTGAGCAGCTTCTGGTACACAGGAGTCATGTCGTTGTACTCGACTGTATAGTCCAGGTTGCTGCAGATTGTGTAGGGTCCAACGTCCTTCACATGCAGGGCGTAGCGAGCGGCAGGTAGATTCAGGTAGGTAGTGATGGCGGTGCTGTTCGTGCAGGGCGGGTCTTCGCCAATGGAGGCCAAGCGGTCCTGCCGAGAGCGCCTCAGCAAGTAGGTCCGAGCCACCTGCTGCGGCGACGGCGACTCCTGCTGAGTCTGGCGCTGCTGCGATGAATCACGCTGAGTGTCATCCTGAGACATCAACATAGTCCAGGAGGTGACATCCATCGTTGAGTCCTCTAGATGGTCAAACATTAGATTATTTAGGAGGCTGCGTTGCCGACGACTCTTAGGTACGCCTCCGTAGCACGGCTGGTAGAGATTGTAGATGTTCAGGCCGTCCGTGATGCGCTCGGCGCGGGACAGAAGGTCGGCGCAGGCCGGCTTCGACTTGCCGGCATAGAAGTCGCACCGGACGCCAACGCAGCTGTTGCAGCAGGAGGAGGTGAGGTTGGCCCAGAACTGATAGCCAATCAGACCGTGGTAGTAGCCAAAGTAGATTAGCGACAGAGAGTTAAGCGGCCAAGAGTCGATACTGTTGCCAATCAGGATGCCGCGAAGATTGATGCTCTTGTCAGTCAAGACCCTGTGTTTGCGATATGAGTTATATAAAAATTAACATTCGCATGAGGGTTGTAGGCACCCTGCAGCAACGCGTACAATACAAACGCGCGGATGCACACGCTCACAAAGAGTGTACAGCGGCCCGGAATGAACACTCTTTGTACGTTGGGAGTCGGTCCTAACAGCTGCGAATGGCACGAAAACCCCCGGCCATCTTGCGCCAAAGTTTGTCCAACAGATCGTCGAATAGGTTTCGAATTCAAGTTCCTACTCACCTGGCGGCCAGAGTAGGCACGTAGACGCCACCGTAGCTCTCGCCGGAGATGTGCATCTCTCTGCCCTTGTACTCGGGGAACTTCTCCAGGAAGCTCTTCAGCGCCAGATAGTTGTCTTCGGCCACTTGAGTATCGTTGGTCTTCGTGACGTTGCTCTCCGAGTAGCTGAAGCCCACTCCAGCCGGAGCCTCGATGTACAGGACGTTTGCGTCTCGATTCCAAGCGTAAGGGTTCATCTCCAGCCAGGCCATGTCGTTGACGCGAAAAGGCCCGTTCTCGCGCAGCAGGCCCTCCAAGGAAGAGCAGCCGGGCCCGCCGTTGAACCACAAAACTAGCGGCGCCTTTGTCGGGTCGGCTTTCGAGCTCTCAACCAGCCAATAGTGCAGGTGCCGGTCTCCGCCTGCCTTGAGGTAGCCAGAGTAGTGCTTGAAGGCGGGCTGCTGCTTCAGTCCGGGCAGAATCATCACCTGGTCCTCGGCAGGAGCAGCGTGGCAGGTCAACGATCCGACTGCCGCTAGCAGCAGAGGCAGCAGCATTGAGTCTAGTCTAGCCATCAATCAGAGCTTTTCGCGAGTTGTCTGAAAAGAAGTTTAGGTAAACCTTTTAATACAAGACTTGTGTGCAGAAAGCAAGATTTACAAGGCGCAGCAGTTTAAATGCGCATCGAATGACTGGGAGAAAGAAACAATTTTTAAACGGCTGCCCTGGATTTGAAATCTGTTTACAAAGCTTGTTCACGCAGCGAATGTATCAACTTACCCAAATAAATAGGGTTAGTTTTAGCATTCAAGCGAAGCAGCAGTCCTCAGCCAGTCTTATAGCCCCAAGTTGGGTGCTTGTTTAGAACCACATCAGACGTACAGATTACTGCGCAGACTTCAGGTCGGTTCACGCATGATAAGAGCGGGTGGGCACGCGACGGACAGTAAGATAAACATTTGGGCCGAACAGCATTCTAGGCACGTACAGTTACAATCTTCTTGATTTTATAATAGGATTCAATGGTTCACGCACAGTTTAGCAAATGAGCGACTCGCATCTACCTGGACGCTGAATCGGAAGACGCGTTTTTACCAAATTAAATTTGATAAAGTTGTGCTGATAAAAATATTCTGCATGCATCAAGCTATGGTCCCCGACAACTGATTCTTTCCGATGTGACTTTATTGCGAGCTATATGTTGTTTTGACGTCTTTTTGTTTTGTTATGGTTAATAATTGTACTTGAACACATTGTATGCCTTCATTTCTCTCAGTCTGACTTCAGGCCAGTCGGAGGAGGGGTTTTCACAACATTGGAAGCACCTCCTTCACAATGTCATCTATTCACAAGTGAAATTTTACTTGTGAAAGCACCCCCCTCCCCAGCGGACCACGAGCGTCAAGAGTGCCACGCAAGCAAATTTCCAACTGGTGCAAAATATCTACCAAGCGCTGCCAAAGACAACTAAAGCAACGTATATACTTTAGTAGTCCTTGAGCACTACTGGCAAAGTTTGGTTTTCAAACGGATTATTATAGAAAACTTTGAAATGCACGATTAGAACTGATAAAAACTGTTTTTCATATGGGCCCACGCAGCATTTTTCTGCACTGAGAATCGCCTGTCTGACTACGAGTATAGAACTTCTAACGCTATGCGCGTCATAAAAAATTTATTTTCAGCCCATTATTTATCGTTGGCAAAGATCTGTCAAATTTGTCCAACCCTCCCTAGGGGGAGGGGGCAGTGCTGCGTATCACACAGACGCTTGTGTGTCTGTGTGGAATATTTTAATTTCAACTGTCACATAAATTCAATTATTAGCGGAGGGTTCACATGAGAAGCTGAATACGAGGTAATAGAAAACTATTCTAATGACTTATGACTACGCTTGCATAACTGGATTGAGGAGCGCCAGCACCAAGGGGCGCCAGCACCAAGGGGCGCCAGCACCAAGGGGCGCCAGCACCAAGGGGCGCCAGCACCAAGGGGCTTTAGCACCAAGGGGCGCCAGCACCAAGGGGCTTTAGCACCAAGGGGCTTTAGCACCAAGGGGCTTTAGCACCAAGGGGCGCCAGCACCAAGGGGCGCCAGCACCAAGGGGCGCCAGCACCAAGGGGCTTTAGCACCAAGGGGCTTTAGCACCAAGGGGCTTTAGCACCAAGGGGCTTTAGCACCAAGGGGCTTTAGCACCAAGGGGCTTTAGCACCAAGGGGCTTTAGCACCAAGGGGCTTTAGCACCAAGGGGCTTTAGCACCAAGGGGCGCCAGCACCAAGGGGCGCCAGCACCAAGGGGCGCCAGCACCAAGGGGCGCCAGCACCAAGGGTCGCCAGGCTTCTTGTTCGTCTGTTAGGCCTTTTCCATCTTCTTTGCCTCGAATAGTACATATCCATTTACATGCGAGCACGTATCAATCATGGCTGTTTCCTTTTCAACTGCAAATGGGTTTTCCGTCTTCGAAGACCGTTAATTTATTTTTAGCGCTTCATTTTTCAATCACTTCATCAATTTTCGATGGTGTCGCACAGTGAAAAGAAATTGTTTTTGGTTAAAAGAGAGTCCCTGGATTCTAAAATTTGTCTTACGTGAGTCGAGAATTAAAATTTTCTTGAAGATGCGCCTCCCATTGAACTGCCCATATCTGGTGAACACAATGGCAAATTCCCAAGCTGTTTGAAGTGGTAGAAATGGGAAGAGAAGATTCTGGTTAGCTTTTGATTTTTACGAGTGTAGACAGTTGCTGATTTTATTTTCAACTGATATTTTTAGCCTGTCAACAGGCAGGGAGCCCGGGCAGAAAGAATGATCAAGATGGAAGAAGGACAAAAAAGATCAAGCCCCACGAACTGATGTTTCCGGTTTCTTTCGAATTCTACCACATTGTTAGAAAAACTTCACATTGGCGATGCAAAGGGAAAGGAAAACTTTGCAAGATGTCAGGGATTAGAATCATCTGGACACCCGGTCACAGCAATATCCTGGACAACGAGCTCGCGGATTCTCTCGCCAAGGAGGGCGGCAACCCAGACGGCAACCACCATTTGATGAGGCTACCCATTCTCAGGTCGCAAATCTCCTGCCATATCAACAGGTGGCTCCACCAGCAACCCCAGCTCCACTGGAACAGCTGCACCGACTACAGGCAGAGCCGCTCTGCGATGCCCAACCTGAACAGGAAAGTCTCTGATTGTCTGATCTCACTTAACAGAACCGACCTCAGGGAGATGCGCTAACCGACCATGGATTCTTCCAGAGACATATCGTTGCAAACCGGTTGCCTTCCCATCTGTCCTTTCTGTGGCACAGGAGAGGAGACCGCGGAGCATCACGGCAACTTCTGTGATTGCTGTGATGTCTAAACTCATAGGGAATTGGTGTGATGCCGAAGCTCATAGGGAATTGCTCTGATGCCGAAGCTCATAGGGAATTGCTCTGATGTCAAAAATCATAGGGAATTGCTGTGATGCCGAAGCTCATAGGGAATTGCTCTGATGTCAAAACTCATAGGGAATTGCTGTGATGCCGAAGCTCATAGGGAATTGCTCTGATGCCGAAGCTCATAGGGAATTGCTCTGATGTCAAAACTCATAGGGAATTGCTGTGATGCCGAAGCTCATAGGGAATTGCTCTGATGTCAAAACTCATAGGGAATTGCTGTGATGCCGAAGCTCATAGGGAATTGCTCTGATGTCAAAACTCATAGGGAATTGCTGTGATGTCTAAACTCATAGGGAATTGCTGTGATGCAAAAATGCATAGGGAATTGCCGTGATGTCAAAGCTCATAGGGAATTGCTGTGATGTCAAAATTCATAACGAATTGCTGTGATTCCAAAGCTCACATTGGGAAAGTCAGAAGTCAAGGGGCAAGAATGTTATTTCTGTCTCTACGTCTCATTGGCTTTAAAGAGTTGCTTATTAATTTTCAACCGACCTGCCCCTGACTATTTTTAGCCCAAATCAACAGGCAGGCGTCTGAGCACAGAGATTAGGCAAATAGTGCACTGGCAATGAATGATCAAAGATGTAAGGGACGAAAAAGATTTCGAAAAAAATAAGCCCCCGCCGATTATTTCAGGATGGAAACCCTGTATGAATTATTAACTTATCCCGCTGTTTATCTGCAGCAGTCTCCCTGTCTCTTCTCCCACAGCGGTAGCCTTTTTTAGCAGCAACGGTCAAAAGCAGATGCAGATGATTGAGTGTCAAAAAATACCCCCCGTGTAATTTCAGTAAATTGGAGTCGTTTTAGAAAAAATATTTCGTATGCGTGCTATTTTTTAGATGGCCTCTCAATTCAACTTTCTAACTGGCTACTTTCAGCAGCAAAGCTAGGACATTCAAACTCTTTCGGGTCTTTCTGGGTAAAAAATAGTCAATTGAGATTATTGTTGAAATACAGTTGCCCACACTCCCCTCTTAGCGGCACACAGTTGAGAATTCATTATTTTTCAGAAAAAAAGTTTTTTCATTATATTCTGTCAACAATGACTACCACAACTACAACGTGAGAACATTGGAGTCTAGGTGATTTATTACAAGTGACATGCCCACAAGTCAAACGCATACATAGCACAGGCTCTTTAATGTATTGTCTACTAGAATTTCATCTAGTCAGGAGGGGTGGCGAGTGTGAGAGTGTAGTGTGAGAGAGTGAGTGTGAGTGTGAGAGACAACCACAAACTTAGCTGCCCTTACCCCAGAGCTCAGACAATCGAATGCATCTGTCATTGTCGCCCTCTGTGGTAGCAAAAGCAAAAAACAGCTTTATTCGTGTTTGGTACTGTAAGATTGTCCGCCAAAGGCGCTTCTGTCAGCATCGCGGGTTGGGGGTGAAGCGCAAACGGAGGGAGCAGTTTGATTCTTGAAGCTCACTGAGCCGTGACTAGCGGTAGACCAAGAAGCACAAGCGCAAGTCAGCTCGGGCAGACTTCAGTATTTCTGTATAATTATCTCTTCTGCAACACACTGGAGCCAGAAAGCGAAGCGAAAGAAACGGCAAAGATGCTGTAGATGCTGTAAAGTGCTGAACAAATTGTTGACAAGATACCCATAAGGCACATCATAGAAAATTGCTACTGTAGCAACTCTTTTTCGTTGGATAAGAATCCCCATTTTGCCTTTTTTGCAGCCTTGCACCGACACCCTCCCTCGAGGGTCACCTCCGGTAAAATGCAAGCGATACAGGCAACTGCGAGATGATTTATCAAGTCTCCGACTGTAGCAAAGCATTGATGCGAGCGGTTTTGCAAATTAGGAAAGAGATGAGAGCAAAGAAGAGAATTCTTGTCTCCGTGCAGCCTTAACTCTTTGGTTGGTGTCTGCAGCTTCAGTCATGGCTTACTGAGAGACAGAGAGAGAATTTGTGCGGCTTTTTATAGCGCAGCTGATTTCACAGTTACGCTCGTAGCGATGAAACTGGGTCTCCACGCAGTCGTAAGTCCTGTATTTACAGCGGCAGTCGCCAAGCAAAGCACAAGATAAGTCAGGTAAGCAAGTCCTAAGCAAAGAAAAAGCGCGCAAAAGCAGAAAAAGCGGCTGTCTGGTTCGGTGGCTTTCAAAAATTTTGTGTACAAAAATTAGGCCAAAACACTCGGTCGCTTTCCTTGCACTGTATAGGCTCGTCTGAGCAATGTAGTGCTCAATTTTTCGAATTTTACACAATCAACATAAGACAAAAGTCAAGAGTCTTGGAGACTTCAGCAAACAAACGCATAGAAATTAGCATGCAGCTCGAAATTAAAGCAGTTATAAATCTACGAGTATAAATCAGGAAATATACACAAAAAGCAGACTCAAAAAGTGAGCAAAAGAACACAGCTGGTTAGTAGGGAGGCGACAATCGCGGCAGATTCCGACAGACGAGACGCTGCGGACACTGCCGCGCCTTTTCCGCCGTAGTCCAGTGCGAAACTGCCGGCAGCAGCGGCCGCGGCAGCTGCAGGTCTGGAGGCAGGCGACGCTGCTCGGACAGCGCAGTAGTCCGGACAGGGTGCCGGTCGGTCCTTACAGTTGAGATCGCAGTTACGGGACAGCAAGCTGGCCTCGTAAGAGACAAAGTGGGGCGCGAAACCGTACAGCCGCTGCCAGTTGGTGCGGTTAGCCAAGCTGAAGGCCTGGCAGGAGCAGGGGAACAGACTGCCTGTCAGGTTGAGGCCGCGCAGAGAGTGCGCTTGGCCCAGTGCGCACAGGTCCAGCCGGCGCAGAATGTTGCCTCGCAGGTAGAGCGCCGCCAGGCCGCCTTGGAGGCCGCAAAACGCCGAGTCGGCAATTCTGAGACCGGCTCGCAGGGCGCCCAGATCCAATATGATGAGCCGGGTCAGTCCTTCGAATGCTCGGCCAGGAATTGCAGCGATATTGTTGTACTGCAAGTACAGATGAGTCAGGTAAGTCAGCTGCTTCAAGCCCGGCGGCACCTCGGTCAGAAGATTGTGACTGAGAAAGAGCTTTGCAACCAGACCATTGTGCAGCAGAGCTTTGGGGTGCAGAGTTTTAATGAGATTGTTGTGCAGCACCAGCTCCTCCAGCGCTGGCAGCTCACTGAGGTCGTCGGCGTCCACCGAAGAGAGCATGTTGTGCGACAGGTTGAGCGATTTAACGCCCGTCAGGCCGTGGAACGCGCCTGGAGCCAGCCGACGCACCAGCGAGTTGGTCACCTCCACGCGGCTCAGGCTGAGAGAGCCCCAGGCGTAGGCCAAGCTGAGGTTAGTCATGGCCTGGTTGCGGATGCGCAATTCGTGGAATGCGTAGGACCAGCGAGTCTCCGGGCTGCTCGGCTCAAAGTAGGGCACAAGTGAGAGGTAGTGCAACGGCTTCGTTCCATCCACTGGCGGTTGTGGCTCCTGTTGGACGCACTTGAGGCGCTTATCTGTACACTGGCATGGCATCTGAGCCGGGCACGGAGGTTTAGCCAATGACAGTGTTGCCATGACGACCATCAGCAACAGGTAGAGGAAGCAGCCGTGCTGCATCGCGGCATGAAGTCGCCGTCCTTTACGACGGTGGCTCAATAGTGAAGGCATCCTTAGCGAATTCTTGGCATATCCTACAGTGAGGAGAGATTAAGAATTGGTAAAGACGCACTGATTCTCGCGGGTCTTCATTTCAGTAGGAGAGATATGCTATTCTTTTCTCTCTCGCTCACGTCTGTCTGTTGGCTGCGCAGTCTCAGGACCTGGGCGTGAGGCAGACGCTGCCAGCGGATTGGCTGGGACCCTGGGCCAACCTTGGCTGTCTTTCTTTGGTGCACAATCCAGCACACTTTGAGGCCCTCGCTAGAGGCTTCAACAGTTGCATGTGTTGCGCTTCAACAAGATTGATGTGGCTAACTTTATGAAATTTAGGCAACGCAGCAAATTTAAGTACAGATTCCGGAAAATCGAATTAGCTAGAGTAGTTTTTGCGCTGACTTGGAATTGATTGCTGCTAAAAATTTATAAATTTGGAATTTTGTGTTAAAAATTCACGTGAAATGACCCCACTATAGGACATTGTGGTCTATTTGACACTGCTGGAGACGTTACTGGGTTCTAGTTGACACTGCTGGAGAGGTTACTGGGGTCTAGTTGACACTGCTGGAGAGGTTACTGGGGTCTAGTTGACACTGCTGGAGACGTTACTGGGTTCTAGTTGACACTGCTGGAGAGGTTACTGGGGTCTAGTTGACACTGCTTGAGGTTACTGAGGTCTAGATGACACTGCTTGAGGTCACTGAGGTCTAGGTGACACTGCTTGAGGTCACTGAGGTCTAGGTGACACTGCTTGAGGTTACTGAGGTCTAGATGACACTGCTTGAGGTCACTGAGGTCTAGGTGACACTGCTTGAGGTCACTGAGGTCTAGGTGACACTGCTTGAGGTAACTGTGGTCTAGATGACACTGCCTAAGGCACTTGACTTTTTTGAAGCCACTAATGACTAATGCTGACTTCGACCTTTCGACTATTTTTTCTCTTTTTTTCTTTATACGAGCTAACAGTTAAAAGACAAAGACAAAGTGTCGCAGGTACTCCATTTGAATTTACGTCGGTATTTCTCTCCAGTGAAGATTTCTAAAAAACCGTGATACCACACTTGACGCGTTAGCAAGCGCTAAATCCCATGTTGCTGATATCTGATATTTTTTTATCCATCGGGATTCGCTCACTCAGCCCGCCCCCCAGTCAAATCCGGTCATTGCAATGGGACAGGCCAGGTTGGGGGGATGAGGGGTGGGTAATGACACAATACGAGCAGCTTTGCAGCAATAGTCGTAAAACACTGCTCAGTTTTTAATGCTCGAGCAGAGACTACGATCGGCTTCGAGGCTCTAGCTGAGCTGTGTTGATTTATTATTACCGATCGTAGCTTGCGCCCGCTGTTCCGTGATCTTCCCTAGATCCCCATGGCTCTCCTCTCCTCTCTCCGGGATAATATACCATCGGAAGCACCCGAGATCGAGCTCCATGCTTCTGATCCGCTAGCGAGATAGCATCTCCGAAATGCAATGAAATTGGCTGCGACACCATAATTGCCGATCTCTGTGCCTTCCGTATCTCCGTGCTCCTCGCGGTTCACCAAACGGGGATTTCTCAGTAAGGCCTCTTAGTCATCGCTATGGACATGGGGATGAGACACCGCCTGCTCGACTGAATGCGGTGATTGATACGGAGGCGCACAAGCGAGCCAAGGCGACAGAAGCCGCTGTCCACGGCCACAGATTGCATCGGTGGCGAAAAGAATAGAAAATTAGGGGATAGAAGGATGCTGGCTCTTTTAAAGCAAACAGACAGGGCAATCCTCTTTGTTTGAGCTAATCGGACATCATGGCTTGCAGAGTAAATATAGAATTTATATAGTCTTTGTGAATCCGTACAGGACAGCAGAGAGATTAAAAGAGTAATTGCTGTTTGATTTCGGATGAATCTCGGCAACGTACAAACTATTTTAGCACCTGAGGTATTTTCTTTTCAGATAGTCCAGGCAACAAAACAGCAGCTAGATTACTACCTAGTAGTCCTTGGTCTCCTCCATGCGCTCTCCCTACAAGTCAGTCACTCAGTCGTCACTCAGCGACAGATATGAGATATTACGAGCTACAATAGCTGGCAGTTGTGTCTTCGCACATTTTTGTTATTTTTATTGCCCCAGCAGAAACCAGTGGTAGAGTTTTCTACGTGTGACTCACAGCCTCATCTGTTATCTCATTCCTTCCCCACCCCAAAGTTTATGAGCTGCCTGCCAGTCAGTGCCAGAGTTTGGCTTAAATCGAACCAACCAAGGAGTCCAAGAACCAGAGCCTGGAGTGGCACCTCTCCCCGACCGCACCTCTCCCCGAAAAGCACCCATTTTCAGACAAATTTAGGCTCCGGGTTTTTTACTTTGGGTAGAAGCACTGCAATCAGCCTACAGTTGTATGACAAGGGGAAGTAGGTTTAGGATGGAGGAGCTGTCTCTCCAGACTCTGGTTCTTGGGCGTCCTTGAGCCAATCCAAGAGCAGAACCTGCATTCATTCCTTCCACCCCTTTACTCGTCGGCGGCAGGCAGACGGACTGGTAACTAAGAAGCCGAAACCTACAAACGAGTTCAAAAAGCCTTTCATGCATAGAGACGAGACCCGCCCAGTATTGGCGTTAAAATCGGGGGTTCGTGCGAGTTTACTGTCGGCTGTGGCTGACTGACAGGTGGGGCACGCCACGTCGGGTGTGGGGGTGTGAGGTTAGAGTCAACAAGTCGCAAACTGCGCCGCCTTTTCTCACACGTTCTTCAGAAACATTCCCGACCGACGCCTGGTGAAGTTTGTATCTGTGACCTTGATTCAAGATAAGCCACTGGCTCAACCCTGAATAGATTGAAAAAGCAAATGAAGAATAAGAAGAATAAAATGGCTATGAGCAGATCTACGGGAATTTGAATTTAAATATATCTACAGGAATATGAGCAGGTCTACAGGGCTGAGCAGATCTATGGGAGTATGAGCAGATCTACGGGAATATGAGCAGATCTATTGGAGTCTGAGCAGATCTAGGTATGGGAATTTGAATTTAAACAGATCTACAGGACTATGAGCGGATCTACGGGAATATGAGCAGATCTACGGGAAAATGAGCGGATCTAGAGGATTGCAATCAAATTTTGAATTAAACTAGATTGTGTATAGACGCACTCTTAAAACTATCAAGTTCAGTGTTCATATCGGTGACAATAGACTTAAGGACGACATTGAAAAGACCACGAAAATATCATAGATTTTATCTCTTGAACATCTAGTTTAAATTTTATTAAACATAGTAATTAATCACCACCAATACTGACACTAAAACTTCAAAACTGACAGACGATCAGCAAGGATTTGCCCACCCAGCAACCAAATAGATCAATCAAAGTGCAGGTAGGTCGGGTTTGCTGTCGGATACGAGAGGCTGTTATCATCTACAGTCGAATTCTACGCATGCTGGGTTGAATTTTTGCAACAAGAAAATCTTTAACCGCTTTGCTATCAGGCCAGAATGTAAGCAGATTTTCTGGGAAGAAAAATCTGAAACTGCGCCATGTTGAAAAATGTCAGCTCGGTACTTGCAGCTGCGCTTCATGCTTTATAAGCATTTTCTTCGAGTATTTCAAAGTTACCCTGTGTGTTGGATCCAGTGTGGGACTCCAGTGTGGGACTCCAGTGTGGGACTTTAGTGTGGGATCCAGTGTGGGACTTCAGTGTGGGACTTCAGTGTGGGATCCAGTGTGGGACTCCAGTGTGGGATCCAGTGTGGGACTCCAGTGTGGGATCCAGTGTGGGACTCCAGTGTGGGATCCAGTGTGGGACTTCAGTGTGGGACTTCAGTGTGGGATCCAGTGTGGGACTCCAGTGTGGGATCCAGTGTGGGACTCCAGTGTGGGATCCAGTGTGGGACTTCAGTGTGGGATCCAGTGTGGGACTCCAGTGTGGGACTTCAGTGTTGGATCTAATGTGGGACTCCAGTGTGGGACTTCAGTGTGGGACTCCAGTGTTGGATCTAATGTGGGACTCCAGTGTGGGATCCAGTGTGGGACTCCAGTGTGGGACTTCAGTGTTGGATCTAATGTGGGACTCCAGTGTGGGACTCAGTGTTGGGATCCAGTGTGGGACTTCAGTGTGGGATCCAGTGTGGGACTCCAGTGTGGGATCCAGTGTGGGACTCCAGTGTGGGACTCCAGTGTTGGATCTAATGTGGGACTCCAGTGTGGGATCCAGTGTGGGACTCCAGTGTGGGACTTCAGTGTTGGATCTAATGTGGGACTCCAGTGTGGGACTCAGTGTTGGGATCCAGTGTGGGACTCCAGTGTGAGACTTCAGTGTGGGATCCAGTGTGGGACTTCAATGTGGGATCCAGTGCGGAACTCCTGTGTGGGATCCAGTGTGGGACTCCAGTGTGGGATCCAGTGTGGGATCCAGTGTGGGACTCCAGTGTGAGACTTCAGTGGGGGATCCAGTGTGGGACTTCAGTGTGGGATCCAGTGTGGGACTCCAGTGTGAGACTTCAGTGGGGGATCCAGTGTGGGACTTCAGTGTGGGATCCAGTGTGGGACTCCAGTGTGGGATCCAATGTTGGACTCCAGTGTGGGACTTCAGTGTGGGACTCCAGTGTTGGATCTAATGTGGGACTCCAGTGTGGGACTCAGTGTTGGAATCCAATATGGGACTCCAGTGTTGGATCCAATGTGGGACTCCAGTGTGGGATCCAATGTGGGACTCCAGTGTGGGATCCAGTGTGGGACTCCAGTGTTGCATCCAATGTGGGACTCCAGTGTGGGATCCAGTGTGGGACTCCAGTGTGAGACTTCAGTGTGGGATCCAGTGTGGGACTTCAATGTGGGATCCAGTGCGGAACTCCAGTGTGGGACTCCAGTGTGGGATCCAATGTGGGACTCCAGTGTGGGACTCCAATGTGGGACTCCAGTGTGGGACGCCAGTGTGGGACGCCAGTGTGGGACGCCAGTGTGGGACTCCAGTGTGGGACTTCAGTGTGGGACTTTAGTGTGGGACTTCAGTGTGGGACTCCATTGTGGGACTCCAGTGTGGGACTCCAGTGAGGGATCCAGTGTGGGACTCCAGTGTGAGACTTCAGTGTGGGATCCAGTGTGGGACTCCAGTGTGGGACTCCAGTGTGGGACTCCAGTGTGGGACTTCAGTGTGGGACTCCAGTGTGGGATCCAGTGTGGGACTCCAGTGTGGGATTCAGTGTGGGACTCCAGTGTGGGACTCCAGTGTGGGATCCAATGTGGGACTCCAGTGTGGGATTCCAGTGAGGGATCAAGTGTGGGATCCAGTGTGGGACTTTAGTGTGGGACTTCAGTGTGGGACTCCAGTGTGGGAATCCAGTGTGAAATCCAGTGTGGGACTCCAATGTGGGACTCCAGTAAAGGACTTTGGTGTGGGATTTCAGTGTGGGACTCCAGTGTAGGACTTCAGTGTGGCACTTCCATGTGGGACTCAAGTGTGGGACTTCGGTGTGGGACTCCAGTGTGGGACTTCGGTGTGGGACTTCAGTGTGGGACTTCAGTGTGGGACTCCAGTGTGGGAATCCAGTGTGGAATCCAGTGTGGGACTCCAATGTGGGACTCCAGTAAAGGACTTTGGTGTGGGATTTCAGTGTAGGACTCCAGTGTAGGACTTCAGTGTGGCACTTCCGTGTGGGACTCAAGTGTGGGACTTCGGCGTGGGACTCCAGTGTGGGACTTCGGTGTGGGACTTCAGTGTGGGAATTAAATATGTTAATCTGTGTCAACTTGAATAGAGTCTTTGTTTTCTCTGACTGTATTCTGCTCTTTGTTGCTCTATCCTTCAATAAAATATTACGCAACCCTCGTAACCATTCGCCTGAACCGTGACACACTGACCTCCCGATTGCTCCAAGTCAGTGCTTTGACACGGGAGCCGCATCAGGGACTGGGGTTCAAATGCGGATTTATTTAAACAAAAATTGAATTCAGACAAAAAAAATACGCCGACAAAGACCCTATTATTGAAACAACCCTGAGCCTTCAGCAAATATTGAATGGCAGAGATGAAAATAGACAGGCTTTGCTGCCTACCTGGAAAACACGAGGAAAACTATGAGACTTCCCGAAAGAATCAAGTCTGCAATCCTCAACGCCGATTGTGTCAATAAAAAAACTCCCCTTACCAAATTTGGTTAGCAACTAGATAGGAAAAAATTGCAGCTCTACTCTCAAACTCTGGAGATGGTCAGGGGGGAAGGGGGCATCTAATCCCGGTGCAAATCGAGCTGCTCACTCTGGCATGGGTCTGTCTCTCCTTTAGAGGGATTATAGCCTAAGAGAGCCTCCCGTACGTGTTCGAGCCGTGGGCACTCGAGCCTTTTTTCGTCGGGAATAATGGAATAGCTTTAATGAGACCGGCAAAGGGGGGGGGGGAGTTGCGCGGCTGACCAGCAGACGGATGGGTCACTTGGGGATGGGGAGAAACGGGAGGCGGGAGATTGGGAAGAGGGGGAATAAAAATTGGCGAATGAGTCAGCCCCGGCTTTCCTATTAGAAGATCTCGCAGCAGCAAAGTCTGCCTTCTCTGAGACGCCAGACAGCCAGAACCCATTCCAGTATTTGTGAACTGTCTGTGGCGGCTGGATTTCTTTAGCAAACAAACGGATTGGCCAGATGCATTCGCTTAAATTGGATTATAAAAGACAGTTTGGGAATCTGAGATTTATGAGATGGTTACTCATTGGCTTTCCTTGAATTGGAAATTCGCTATAGAGGGCTGGATGACAACAAAGCCATTCTGATTGTTAGTCGCATGCAGGTTGAGCCATAGACAGCGCACCGTTTGGACCATAGACAGCTCGCAGGTTGGACCATAGACAACACACAGGTTGGACCATAGACAGCTCGCAGATTGGACCATACACAACACAACACACAGGTTGGACCATACACAACACGCAAGTTGGACCATACACAACACGCAAGTTGGACCATACACAACACACAAGTTGGACCATACACAACACACAAGTTGGACCATACACAACACGCAAGTTGGACCATAGACAACACACAAGTTGGACCATAGACAGCTCGCAGGTTGAACCATAGACAGCTCGCAGGTTGGACCATACACAACACAACACACAGGTTGGACCATACACAACACGCAAGTTGGACCATACACAACACGCAAGTTGGACCATACACAACACGCAAGTTGGACCATACACAACACGCAAGTTGGACCATACACAACACACAAGTTGGACCATACACAACACGCAAGTTGGACCATACACAACACACAAGTTGGACCATAGACAGCTCGCAGGTTGAACCATAGACAGCTCGCAGGTTGGACCATACACAACACGCAAGTTGGACCATGGACAACACACAAGTTGGACCATAGACAGCTCGCAGGTTGAACCATAGACAGCTCGCAGGTTGGACCATAGACAGCTCGCAGATTGGACCATACACAACACAACACACAGGTTGGACCATACACAACACGCAAGTTGGACCATACACAACACGCAAGTTGGACCATACACAACACGCAAGTTGGACCATACACAACACGCAAGTTGGACCATACACAACACACAAGTTGGACCATACACAACACGCAAGTTGGACCATAGACAACACACAAGTTGGACCATAGACAGCTCGCAGGTTGAACCATAGACAGCTCGCAGGTTGGACCATACACAACACGCAAGTTGGACCATGGACAACACACAAGTTGGACCATAGACAGCTCGCAGGTTGAACCATAGACAGCTCGCAGGTTGGATCATAGACAGCTCGCAGATTGGACCATACACAACACAACACACAGGTTGGACCATACACAACACGCAAGTTGGACCATACACAACACGCAAGTTGGACCATACACAACACGCAAGTTGGACCATACACAACACACAAGTTGGACCATACACAACACGCAAGTTGGACCATACACAACACACAAGTTGGACCATAGACAGCTCGCAGGTTGAACCATAGACAGCTCGCAGGTTGGACCATACACAACACGCAAGTTGGACCATGGACAACACACAAGTTGGACCATAGACAGCTCGCAGGTTGAACCATAGACAGCTCGCAGGTTGGACCATAGACAGCTCGCAGATTGGACCATACACAACACAACACACAGGTTGGACCATACACAACACGCAAGTTGGACCATACACAACACGCAAGTTGGACCATACACAACACGCAAGTTGGACCATACACAACACGCAAGTTGGACCATACACAACACACAAGTTGGACCATACACAACACGCAAGTTGGACCATAGACAACACACAAGTTGGACCATAGACAGCTCGCAGGTTGAACCATAGACAGCTCGCAGGTTGGACCATACACAACACGCAAGTTGGACCATGGACAACACACAAGTTGGACCATAGACAGCTCGCAGGTTGAACCATAGACAGCTCGCAGGTTGGATCATAGACAGCTCGCAGATTGGACCATACACAACACAACACACAGGTTGGACCATACACAACACGCAAGTTGGACCATACACAACACGCAAGTTGGACCATACACAACACACAAGTTGGACCATACACAACACGCAAGTTGGACCATACACAACACACAAGTTGGACCATAGACAGCTCGCAGGTTGAACCATAGACAGCTCGCAGGTTGGACCATACACAACACGCAAGTTGGACCATGGACAACACACAAGTTGGACCATAGACAGCTCGCAGGTTGAACCATAGACAGCTCGCAGGTTGGACCATAGACAGCTCGCAGATTGGACCATACACAACACAACACACAGGTTGGACCATACACAACACGCAAGTTGGACCATACACAACACGCAAGTTGGACCATACACAACACGCAAGTTGGACCATACACAACACGCAAGTTGGACCATACACAGCACACAAGTTGGACCATACACAACACGCAAGTTGGACCATAGACAACACACAAGTTGGACCATAGACAGCTCGCAGGTTGAACCATAGACAGCTCGCAGGTTGGACCATACACAACACACAAGTTGGACCATAGACAGCTCGCAGGTTGAACCATAGACAGCTCGCAGGTTGGATCATAGACAGCTCGCAGATTGGACCATACACAACACAACACACAGGTTGGACCATACACAACACGCAAGTTGGACCATACACAACACGCAAGTTGGACCATACACAACACACAAGTTGGACCATACACAACACGCAAGTTGGACCATACACAACACACAAGTTGGACCATAGACAGCTCGCAGGTTGAACCATAGACAGCTCGCAGGTTGGACCATACACAACACAACACACAGGTTGGACCATAGACAGCTCGCAGGTTGAACCATAGACAGCTCGCAGGTTGAACCATAGACAGCTCGCAGGTTGGATCATAGACAGCTCGCAGATTGGACCATACACAACACAACACACAGGTTGGACCATACACAACACGCAAGTTGGACCATACACAACACGCAAGTTGGACCATACACAACACACAAGTTGGACCATACACAACACGCAAGTTGGACCATACACAACACACAAGTTGGACCATAGACAGCTCGCAGGTTGAACCATAGACAGCTCGCAGGTTGGACCATACACAACACAACACACAGGTTGGACCATGGACAACACACAAGTTGGACCATAGACAGCTCGCAGGTTGAACCATAGACAGCTCGCAGGTTGGACCATACACAACACGCAAGTTGGACCATGGACAACACACAAGTTGGACCATAGACAGCTCGCAGGTTGAACCATAGACAGATCGCAGGTTGGACCATACACAACACGCAAGTTGGACCATAGACAACACACAGGTTGGACCATAGACAATCCCTGTGAATTCAACTGGCAAGGCTTGGAATAGGCCAAATTAATGTACACTGCGCGTTGGAGATTGACCCTCATGGGGGTCGTCGCAGACTGAATTTCCGTGCAAGAAATCCAAATCCCTAATGTGGCTGAATGCAAGCGGAGTCGAACTTAGGCCCAAACCCCCACAAGAGAGCCAAATTTTTCAATAAAAATTTAAATTATTTCTGCCATCTTCGCCTTCTGGCACTGCAACTGGCCACTTTTCACTGTCGCAAAGTCAATTCTCCAGGGTTAAAGATAACTTCGAGGCAATTGCATTGGCTAGAAATTTGCATATAATATTATTTTATGCTTATTTTTTGACAAATCGAAATTCCAACAGTGCAAATCATCTGGGGATTTCTTTGCTCTCAAGGCAACTTTATCACCTGACTGCCCCATGCCCCTGTTGGTTAATTAATTTTTTTGACATCGATCCTCGATATGCGTCAGCCTTTGGCGACTTTAGAAACTTGATGCCTGCATTCTTAGCTCCAGATGCTTCATCATAGAGCCTGGCAGATTTTGTAAAGAGCAAGCCTGTCCCCTCTTGGGCATGCAGCTTTTAAAAGCAGCTCTGGGATCTGGCCTATGGAATCTTTCAGCGCTTTTTTTCTGCGCATTTTTCCGGCTTGACTGCAACAGGGTAAAAGTGTGAATAATGGCCCGGGCTCTCCCCACAAAGTGGCCACTCTGGGTTGGAAAAGTGGGAGCTTTTGGTCAAAGAGGAGGATTTTTATTGCTCAAGTCGTTTCCCGTTTTTTGTTGCTTTCAGAGAAAGTGGCGCTCGCTGGCCCCCACTAAATGCATGGCATGGTCAACAACACAGGGGCATGCCAAACAGCTGCTGATAAAGCAGTTGCACAAGTGGAGTTTAACTGTTGGAAATGCGGTGCAGTCGCTTCCAATCTAGACCTTATGGCTATAATGGAGTCCAGCATAGAGTGGCATAAATAGCTGTCGTTTACCATGGGGCTACCATGGGGCTTCCTCCGTCACAATTTTATTTGAAATGTTTCCATGAAATTGAAGCACAGACTGTTTCCATTCTGTATCTTTACAAAATCTACAAAATCTCCATTTTGAAATTCCACAGAAAGTCCCGAAGGTCCCGAAGGTCCCGAAGGTCCCGAAGGTCCCGAAGGTCCCGAAGGTCCCGAAGGTCCCGAAGGTTAAAATTTTTAATAAAACTTACAGACTACATCTATGGTCGTGTAAAACTGTTCTCGTTACCTCTCGGAATTCGTGAAACTAATCAATCTGCAGTGTAGATACGAAGCAATAAAACGCACTAATTTTAATTAGTTTCACTTGTTGTAATTTCCGACCTCACCTCATTCATGAATGGAAGCCAATATATTCTATACTGACAAAGCCGGTCACGCAGTGCTGCTGGCGGGCTTTCGTGTTCCGCTCACAGCGCCGGCCCAGCTGATGCTGTGCAGCAAAAATTCGCACGGTCCCATGTGGGTGGAGGAAGTAAGAAGGTGCGCTGCAACAGGGATCTCGGGGGGGGGGGGCGAACATGCCTGAAGCCCGGTGGGATAAGTGTCTATAGAATTAGTCTGGCTTCTACCCCTCTCGTCGCCAAAATTGCTTTTTGCTCGGGCTAGCTAGATAGTCTCCTATGCTTTTATAGAGCCATTATTTTACTGAAGCCATTTATTAGTGAATATTCTGCGGTTAGAGCAGAACAAAGCTCCGAAAAGGAAGCCGCCTTGTCAAGGTCAAGTGTGGTTTCCCAGTTTTTTGAGTGGATTTTGTGGTTGGGGTCTCCAATTGTCAACAGAACGGGGGAGGGAAGAGCAGTGACAGGCCCATGTCTCCCCTATCACTTTGACAAGAAAGACTTCATCTCAGTTCTAAAGGTTTTAGTTTTAAACGCTGCCATGTCTGTAACTTGAAATTACGAATTCAGCAAAAACAAGTGCGTTGCGACGTTCTGTCTTATAGCTTAACCGAAATTGGGTATCGGTGACGCTAAACTGTCACACTGCACTGGTCAACTTATAAAAGAAATACACTGGGGAAGCGCATTCAACGCTCCGGTAGCCATGTGACAAACAATGGTAGAGAAACATGCAGAGACAGACGAGACAGTTAAATAACTTCCGATGACATATTGCGCTCACCTTGACATCATTGAAGACTCAATTGAATAAGTTTGTCTTGCTCCACTGATCCCCATTCTTGGGATACGAGAAATTTGCATCCCCACCGGCAGTTTCTTACTCAGCTGGGAGCCTGACTCTCTCGCTCTCTCTCTCTTTTAGCTGATTCATCCAGCAGGACATCTCTCATTAATCACGAACAAGTGGGCCTCCCATTCCCAGGAATCTGGGACTTCAAAACTTTTTTTCAAAGAAGTCCTCACGATCACCAACCTTACCTACCCCTAGAGTTGCATGGATTTTTTATCTCTGCAATTTGGGGTTGGGCGGCTGGGCGGTTGGGCTGGCCTTATTCAATTAGACATGACTTAAGCTATAGTCACGCCTCACGCTTCTCACGGTCTCAGGGTGAAAAAAGGGATATAATTTATCAGGATGTGAGAGACTCCTATCTCGTACTAATCTGGGCCTCTGTATAAGGATAATTTCAGGTAGAGAGCTTCTTTTCCTCCCTGTCAATTGCAGTCCGAGGCGGAGCAAGTCTCAACCAGATTGGGCGTCCTCATTTTCGTCCTCTATCGATACAAATCTAGTAGGCATCTGTTGGTGATTTTTGCAGATTTTTTTCACACGATTCTCCCCCCTTCACTCCACATTTTTCTGAGATTCCACAAAGTCTGCAGCGCAGCTTTCTTTCCGCCGCCAGTTGGTCTGCATTTGGATCATTTCGCAGCTATTTTCCTTCGATCTCTGGCCGCATCGCTCTGGCCGGAAGGAGGAACAGGTTAGGCCAAACTCTCAGGTGGATGAGGGCATGCCAGACTGCTTGGGGCCTGGGGAGGAGGCAATTCGTTCGAAGAAGCGAGAATTGCTGCACCAGCTGAAACGCCGCAATCCGGATGGGGATTTTTTGCTTTTAAACCGTCTGGCGCGCTTTTGCCCACGTCGGGAGGGGGGACTCGGATGGGAGAATATCCCCACAGGATTTTTTCCTTAACTTTATAAAAAACATTCCAGCCCGAGTTGGGAGAAATCTGGGCAACGATGAGGCAGGGAGCCTGGGGCGGGGTGTTGGGGCGGTATATACGCCAGTTTGGGTCTGTCAGCAAACAGTGTCCGAACGTAATATTCTGAAATCGGTTTCTTGGCTGGTCTTGTTTCTACTAAAAGCAGAGCGCCCCCAGCAAGATGATTGGGCCTTTAGGTAGAAATATGTTATGACCTGGGGTTATTGGGCCACATTTAAATCTCTAAGTAGACCTCGTAATCGGTTACGGGTAAGATTAATCAGAGCTAATTGTTGCATAGAAGACAAATGCAGCAACCTTGCAGATCATGTCATTTTTCTGTTGAAACTTACAGTCATGTTAAATATATTTACCTTACCATACTACTGAGTGGTAGTCTAGGCAGGTATGCATGTCAGATGCGAATAATTGTGTCTTTTCAGGAGAAAATAACAATGAACACTTAAATTCTATAAAGAAACGTTTATAATGTGTTTAAATGTGTTTTAATGAAGTTAAATGTTATTTATCTGACTTTAACAATGCTCCTTTTCATTCACCAATTTGAATTCGAATTTTTAACCAATAAAACTCCGTGATTGCCGCGCGCCCAGAAGCTGACGCGCCCAAAAAGGTTCCAAAAATATTTGCTACGAACTTGTCTTTCTAAGACAGATGCGATACATCCCATAATGAGAAAAAAACGTTTTCAGGTTTGGAGCGAGAAAGCTGTTTTCTTCTAATGGAGTAGTCAGGATTCTTATCTTGGAGGGAGGGGGGTCTCTTTGTAGCATAATTACCATCTTTAAATACCTCTTCTGCCTATGTGGTAAGAGTTAAAATTAAATTAGATTAAATTTGAATTAGATAAAAATTAATATGAAAAGTTACGATTTAAAGTTTTAATACTACTGTTTAGTTCTGTCTCTTAAATGTAGCCTTCATGGTATAGATCTTGTTTTACATATTACGCTCGCAGTTTTACAGTCAGCAACCGAGGAAACGAATGAAGAGCAATTTAAAAATCGATGAAATTTTTTTCGTCGCGCGCATTTCATGAACATGTGTTACTTAGTTGGGTAGTATAGAATGCACTTTTTATTTATAATTAGCGAAAAAGAAAGGATAGGAAAGGAGAGCCTGGCTGTACGCCCAAGCGCGCCTGTACACCCAGCTGGGGGACTAGGGTGTGAAAAGGAGGGGTAAGGGGTTGGGAGACCTTGGAACTCTCCTCCTTCCTACACTCGCGGCGGGGGCAAGGAATTTCAGCATGACCCACGCGCGAGTAAAGTAGAAGCCCATCTGAATTCAAGTGATGCCCGTAGTGTACATACGGTTTGTCCTGAATGTACACAGTTAACCCCACGATTCTCTCCCCCACCTTAAACAGAAATGTACATATGAGATCGCGTTCCGCTTTCGGACGGCCCGCCACCCCTTCAAAAACCCTTGCTTCTATTCCGCGGCGGCGATTTCAGCTTAAAGTAAAGCCTTAGCAGTTCAGGACGGCTTTACTAAGTCCATCCAAGCTTTAACTCGTTTTTTCGCTGCTTTCTTTGCAAACTAGAAGGAAACGTTTAGTAACGGCTTTCAATTGAGAAGTGAGTGAGGCTATTAGTCATTTGCCTTTTTTTAACAGGAGAAATCTATCTCAACGGCTTGAATCTGTTTTTATTATAGCAAGAAAAATAAGAAAATGTCCTGGTAACCTCGGCCTAAGAGCTTCGACTATTAGTATTTGTTTGTATTTTTATTTTTGCTAGAAATTTGATGGCAACAGAGCCGGACGTTAATAAAGCAGAGCTGGGAGCTGAGCATAGTCAACAAGGTCATAGCAGCAGCAACCAGGCAGCAACCGGAACCGGAACCGAGGCATCGCCAGCTAAGTCTCCAGCGAAGCAGACCCGCTTTCAAATCAGTGAGCCTACTCTGTACCTCCATCATTTATTCATAACCTAATTTTTATTTGAACAATCCACTTCGCCATCTTAGTCTAGAGAAGGTACTTCTCAATCTCAAGTAAAGTAGTCTATTAATAGCTTATTCGTTGGCTGAATTTGAGATAGTCTGAGAAGCGGGTTTATCAGTACAGCAGAGCTGGCGGGGAGGCGGAGAGGAAAGACAAGGTGAGGGGGTGGGCGTGAGAGAACTGCCCAGGCCCTGTTCGAACATAAATGTGCCAGCAGCAACACCCTGCCTCTCTACATCTCCTGCTCCTAAAAGCTTATAGGCTAGAGCCGACTGGTTAAATCGACATATTATATATATATATTGCTAATATTTCTTCTGCAGAAGTAGTCAATACTAGTTGCGAGCATCGGAGGAGCGGTTCCATTGAGCCTACTGCTGCTACTAAAAGCGGTACAGCAGCAGCGGACGGCCGAAGCCGCAGTATTGGAAGCCGCTGCACCAGTCAGCCGCCAACGCCAAAGATGCCAGGCTGCAGTAGGCCAATCCTGCTTGGCCTCTGCGCCATGGCTAAGAAGGTCAAGTCCAAGCCCATGACGGCTATTCTAACTCGGTTATGCAGATTCCCCTATATTCGACTCATTATATTCGAAGAGTCTGTCATACTCAACTCGGAGATTGAGGATTGGCCGGTGGTCGACGCGTTAATCTCGTTTTATTCGAACGGATTTCCGTTGGATAAAGCTATCAGGTTAGATAGCTGTTGTTTTACTAATTTCGATTTCTTTGATTTCCTGGAACCCACCACCTCACTTCCTTACCCTAGAAGTAGAACCCACTACCTCACTCCCTTACGCTAGAACTCGCCACCTCACTCCCTTACCCTAAAAATCACCACCTCACTCCCTTACCCTAGAACCCACTACCTCACTCGCTTACCCTAGAACCCACCACCTGACTCCCTTACCCTAGAACCCACTACCTCACTCGCTTACCCTAAAACCCGCCACCTCACTCCCTTACCCTAGAACCCACCATCTGACTCCCTTACCCTAGAACCCACTACCTCACTCGCTTACCCTAAAAACCACCACCTCACTCCCTTCTTACCCTAGAACCCACCACCTGACTCCCTTACCCTAGAACCCACTACCTCACTCGCTTACCCTAAAAACCACCACCTCACTCCCTTCTTACCCTAGAACCCACCACCTGACTCCCTTACCCTAGAACCCACTACCTCACTCGCTTACCCTAAAACCCGCCACCTCACTCCCTTACCCTAGAACCCACTACCTAACTCGCTTACCCTAGAACCCACCACCTGACTCCCTTACCCTAGAACCCACTACCTCACTCGCTTACCCTAAAACCCGCCACCTCACTCCCTTACCCTAGAACCCACTACCTAACTCGCTTACCCTAGAACCCACCACCTGACTCCCTTACCCTAGAACCCACTACCTCACTCGCTTACCCTAGAACCCACTACCTCACTCCCTTACCCTAGAACCCACCACCTGACTCCCTTACCCTAGAACCCACTACCTCACTCGCTTACCCTAGAACCCACTACCTAACTCGCTTACCCTAGAACCCACCACCTGACTCCCTTACCCTAGAACCCACTACCTCACTCGCTTACCCTAGAACCCACTACCTCACTCCCTTACCCTAGAACCCACCACCCCACTCCCTTACCCTAGAACCCGCCACCTCTCCCTTACCCTAGAACCCACCACATCACTCTCTTACCCTAGAACTTCGCTAATTATCCCAGGTACGCCGATTTGCACAAGCCCTATCTGGTTAACGATCTGCGCTCCCAATATATTCTAATGGACCGTCAGAAAGTTTACCGAGTGCTGCAAGAGCGCGACATACCGGTAGTTCGACACGCTGTTTACAATTGGTCAGCAGAATCCGAGAGCTCAAGCCCCGGCTTAGTTGAACAGGACGACAGCATCTCGGTGAATGGCGTCGCCTTTCAGAAGCCGTTTGTTGAGAAGCCGCTGGACGCTGAGAATCACAATATTCATATTTATTTTCCCAGCTCAGCTGGAGGCGGTTCAGTTCGTCTGTTTCGCAAGATTGGCGACAGAAGCAGCACCTACCACAGCGACAGCCGGGTGCGCAACCACGGCAGCTACGTGTACGAGGACTTCATGGCTACGGATGGCACCGATGTGAAGGTTAGTTCCAATGGGATATTACTCGGATGTCTGCTCAACCCTACAATGGCTACTTACCTGCTTACCCATCTGAAGTTCTTATACTTTTTAACCTTCCTACAATCTATCCTACACCTATGTCCTATAAATGCCTACCTAACAACCCTACCTAATTGAAGTAAGAGTTAATTATCTGATAAACGGTCCTGCTTTCGGGTTTAAATTAATCTTATCTGGCACACAGGAATTTTGTTTTCACCCCAGCTAGGAACAGTATTCAATGCTCTATTGCCAACCAATAGAAGTGGATGGAGTTTGTAAATAATGCAATATCTTTGAGCCACTTTTTCGAGTGTCTTATTAAAAATGTAAGATGCCATGACTCTAGGAAGCAACATCCCATTGAAAACGTTACCGTGACATCCATATACTCGTAGGTATCTATCTTTCTATCAACTCAAGTAGACTAAATAAAGTTTTTATAAATGCGAAATTCAATTTTGATTGATAAAGTGACGCTAATGTGGTTCAGACGCAGCTCATTGATTCTACAGCGACTCTAGCGCGCCTCAGATACGACTCTACGGCCCCAGAGTCAAGTTATACAAGGCCCCTGAGTCACTTGCGTCGCCCAGAGTAGTTTTAGAGTCACGGACAATAAAACGCTTTGAATTGACGACTTTTTTGACGAAATTTACCGTGAAATCTCGTCGTTTTAGAGTCGTTTAAAGTCACTTCTTTCCTATTTTGCCTGTGTTACATTCAACGACTCTGGGCCGACGTAAGTGACTCTGGGACGCTTCTTAGGCTAGGTACCGTTTTCATCGGGCATGTTGTGTTTTTGGCGTCATGAAATGGTTATTTATGATTGATATACTCGCCATCACGCCCCACACCCCAGGTGTACGCTATCGGCAAGGATTACGCCCACGCGGAGGCTCGAAAATCGCCGGCACTTGACGGCAAAGTCGAACGAGATCCAGAGGGCAAAGAGATGCGTTATCCAATTATATTGTCAGCCAAGGAGAAAATTATCGCCAAGAAGGTGGTCGAAGCGTTTAATCAAAACGTTTGCGGCTTCGATCTGCTCAGAGCTAACGGAGTATCGTACGTCTGCGATGTAAACGGATTTAGTTTTGTAAAAAGCTCGAAAAAGTATTATGACGATTGCGCTTTCATGCTTGGCGTGATGGTTACGTCAGCGATTGCACCGTCACTGTCTTTGTCAATCAATTATCCTAAAATGGATAAGCCGCCGTTGATTAGAACAACCTTCGGTACAGTTATGGAATTGCGATGCGTTATCGCTGTTATCAGACACGGCGATAGAACGCCTAAACAGAAGGTATGTGCATCGCCCTGCCATAATAAAGAATAGGGGAGGGAGGTGGGTGTTTTGAAGTGGTCGGGCAGAATGGGGTGGTGGTTGTTTTAAGAGCGTGAGGTCTTCGGGCGGAATGGGGTGGTGGGTGTTTTAAGAGTGTGAGGCAGCCGGGCGGAATGGGGTAGTGGGTGTTTTAAGAGTGTGAGGCAGCCGGGCGGAATGGGGTGGTCGGTGTTGTAATAGTGTGAGGCAGCCGGGCAGAATGGGGTGGTTAGTTAAGAGTGTGTGGGGCTGGGCGGAATGGAGTGGTGGGTGTTTTAATAGCGTAAGGTAGCCGGGCGGAATGGGGTAGGTGGTGGGTTTTTAAGAGCGTGAGGGGCTGGGTGGAATAGGGTGGTGGGTGTTTTAAGAGCGTGAGGCAGCATAGGGAGGAGGTTGATTGTTTTTAGAGTATAAAAAGAGCCTAACAAAATGGGAGCATGGACCCTTCAAAGGTGTGAGGTGGCAATGTCCACTCTGACCCATGTCAATACACACACACGGAACTTTGATAAGAAGTTCAGGCGCGTTAGTGATCCGCTACTCTCGATTATCACTCATTAATCACTACTGACTCCTGCAGGTGAAAGTGGAGGTGTTCCACAGTCGGTTCTTCAGCCTATTCAACCGGCACCGGGTGACTCCCACTGAGGCCAAATTAAAAAAACCAACTGTGATGCAGGAACTGCTCGATGTGGTTCGCGAGCTGCTCCAAGTAATTGCCGAGAACCCGCATCATCACGGAATTAAGGAGAACCGGCTGAAGCTCAAACAGGTCAGACAGGTGCTCGAGATGTACGGCCATTTCAGCGGCATCAACAGGAAGGCTCAATTGAAGTTCACACCGAAGAAGGGTCACGAGTCGATGACTGATCCGCCTGAACCGGCCTCTAGGGACACCGGGCACCTGCTGCTTGTGCTCAAATGGGGCGGCGAGCTCACGGATGAGGGACGGTCGCAGGCGGAGAAGCTGGGCAGAGCGTTCAGGTAGCTACTCTAAAACATGGAGTTTACCTACTGTAGGAGCGTACATCACTGATTGTGCCTAATGTACATCACTGATTGTGCCTAATGTACATCACTGTACCCCTGTACACCGCCCACTGTGCCTACTGTACATTACCTATTGTGTCCACTGTACATCACTGAGCCTACTGTACATCAATCACTGGGTCTGCCGTACATCACTCACTGAGTCTACTGTACATCACTCATTAAGTCTGCTGTACATCACTCATTAATTCTGCTGTACATCACTCATTAAGTCTGCTGTACATCACTCATTAAGTCTACTGTACATCACTCATTAAGTCTGCTGTACATCACTCATTAAGTCTGCTGTACATCACTCACTGTGCCACCATACACAGGGTGATCTACCCAGGCGGTGAGAGTTACTCGCAGAAAGACGGCCTCGGACTGCTCCGGCTTCACTCCACCTACCGGCACGATTTGAAAATCTACGCAAGCGACGAGGGTCGGGTCCAGACCACGGCGGCCGCGTTCGCCAAAGGCTTCCTAGATTTGGAGGGCCCCCTGACCCCCATCCTGGTGCAGATGGTGAAGTCGGCTCACACCAATGGCCTGCTGGATTCGGACAATGACGCTACTCAGTATATGGCCGTGGTTAAAGAGAAGATAAAGGTGCATTTTTCGTTCTTTAAAATTATAATGATGGTTGTCTCGTACTCCTAACTGTGTTTCTTGCACCAGTCTTGCAGTAGCAACTGTACACCCTCTGTGTACCAGCCAGTCTTGCAGTAGCAACTGTACACCCTCTGTGTACCAGCCAGTCTTGCAGTAGCAACTGTACACCCTCTGTGTACCAGCCAGTCTTGCAGTAGCAACTGTACACCCTCTGTGTACCAGCCAGTCTTGCAGTAGCAACTGTACACCCTCTGTGTACCAGCCAGTCTTGCAGTAGCAACTGTACACCCTCTGTGTACCAGCCAGTCTTGCAGTAGCAACTGTACACCCTCCATGTGTACCAGTCTTGCAGTAGCAACTGTACACCCTCTGTGTACCAGCCAGTCTTGCAGTAGCAACTGTACACCCTCTGTGTACCAGCCAGTCTTGCAGTAGCAACTTTACACCCTCCATGTGTACCAGCCAGTCTTGCAGTACCAACTGTACACCCTCCATGTGTACCAGCCAGTCTTGCAGTAGCAACTGTACACCCCAAATCCACCTCTCGAACTCCGCCAGGCCTCTCTAGAAGTGGACCGCAATTGGACAGAGTCGGACGTGAAGCAGCTGGCTCCGGACCGCACCGCCTCCCTGCTGCAGGCGATGTACAGCATTGCCAATCCGGCCAGAGTTTGCTGCAAAATGCACGCCTGCATGCAGGCGATCTGCGACAGGCTGGAGAAACGATCCAAGGACCCTCATTGGGCCAGGTTCCAGCTCTATCATGACGAGACCTGGGGCATGGCCTTGCAGCGTTGGCGCAAGCTGGTCAAAGACTTCCGATCAGGCAACAACAGCGGGCAGTTCGTGTTCTCCAAAGTGCCAGATATCTACGATAATATCAAATACGATTTGATGCACAACGATCGGGTACTGCTGGATCTGGACGAGGCCTGGCGGCTGTACCTGATGGCCAGGAGCATGGCAGACATTGTTGTGCCTAGCGAGTACGGCATCACCAGGGAAGAGAAGCTGGTTATCGCCCAGCGCATCTGTACGCCGCTATTGAAGAAAATCTTGGCCGACACCCAATATACCAGCATTTTGGACGTTGACGACTGTTGCAGTACTCGGCTCAACACAGCGTGAGTTTTTCGGGGTTTTCAAGGAGTCTGTTGCTAAAATTTGTCTTGTCTTGAAGTGCAACTGTTGACCCCTTTCTTGACCTTAAATGTTGATCACTAAACTCAAATATTGACCTCTGACCCCA
Source organism: Macrostomum lignano (assembly GCA_002269645.1). NCBI lineage: Eukaryota > Metazoa > Platyhelminthes > Macrostomidae > Macrostomum > Macrostomum lignano. The sequence goes on along the minus strand of NIVC01000553.1, from coordinate 617,434 downwards.
AATGTTGACCTCTGACCTTAAACATTGACCTCTGACCTCAAATGTTGACCTCTGACCTCACATGTTGACCTCTGACCTCAAATGTTGACCTCTGACCTCAGATGTTTACCTCTGACCTCAAATGTTGACCTCTGACCTCAAATGTTGACCTCTGACCTCAAATGTTGACCTCTGACCTCAAATTTTGACCTCTGGCGTCAAATGCTGACCTCTGACTTCAAACGTTGATCTCTGACCTCAATGTTGACATTTGACCTCAAATGTTGACCTTTGACCTCAAACGTTGATATCTAACCTTCAAAGTTAAATGTCAGCGTCAGACCAAATGGGATAATTTCAGGCTTGTGTTTTTACTTTCTATGTTCAAGGTTGTATATTGTATTTGTGATTATTCTATTATCAATATTTTGAGCTCATTTTCCCCGTTAATTTAAATTTACGTTTTTTTGGCTTACAGTAAAATCTAGTATTGAGCAGTTGTAGGTTAAAAGTTTACAAAATACTGCTTATAAATCAGAAAAAAGTGGAATAAGTATTAAAGCCTTCCCTTATCATGCCCCTTCTCTACTTTACAGTATGTCGCAGGACCTGCTGACCCCTGATGAGTCACACTTCCTCCCGTGAGTTCGCGCATGCAAACAGTTTGCAAAGCGAGCGCTCACCTGCAAGAAAAAGCTCTGTTTTTGTGTTGATTGGCGGGTGTCGATGTTGCTTGGAAGGTGTCGATGTTGATTGGAAGGTGTCGATGCTACTTGGAAGGTGTAGAGGTTGATTGGAAGGTGTCGATGTTGATTGGAAGGTGTCGATGTTGATTTACAGGTTTCGATGTTGGTTGGAAGGTGTCGATGCTACTTGGAAGGTGTCGAGGTTGATTTTCAGGTGTCGATGTTGGTTGGAAGGTGTCGATGTTGATTGGAAGGTGTCGGGGTTGATTGGAAGGTGTCGGGGTTGATTGGAAGGTGTCGATGCTGCTTGGAAGGTGTCGATACTGATTAGAAGGTGCCGATGTTGATTGATAGATGTCGATGTTGATTGACAGGTTTCGATGTTGATTGACAGGTGTCGATGTTGATTGACAGGTTTCGATGTTGATTGACAGGTGTCGGTGTTGATTGACAGGTGTCGATTTTGATTGACAGGTGTCGATGTTGATTGACAGGTTTCGATGTTGATTGACAGGTTTCGATGTTGATTGACAGGTTTCGATGTTGATTGAAAGGTGTCGATGTTGATTGACAGGTTTCGATGTTGATTGACAGGTTTCGATATTAATGCAAACAAGAAAAAATACTGCAAGGCTGCAAGCGAGAAAATATGCAGCCAAAAATTGTTTTGTTGACCTCTGTTGCTTTGATTGTGAAGCCTCGTGCAACACCTGTCTGCTGTGCGTGTTATAGTTGCTACCCAACGATAATAGCAGTCCAAAGTTGAAGCAATGTTGAAATGTTGATTTTATCCCTACATCATCCTACTATAAGTAGATAATTTAGCGATATGCACGCATCGCATTTTTCTCTAAACTAGTAATTAAAAAATAGAAACTCTACTGCTAGATTTGCTCCAAGAATATCGAAACATAATGCAGTGACTATTGAGAGTTTGAATTAACATTGCCAATATAAGGTAGCAATTTGCACTTTTTAATCGTTGATATTTTATCAATAGTAAGGTTTTGTACTTTTATACGTTATGTCAGTCCGTTCCCCTGCTTTGCTCTGTTAGTTCATAATTTTCTTCAACGATTCAGGTTAGGGTTAGGGTTAGAGTTTAGGTTGTAGGTTAGGGTTTAGGTTGTAGGTTAGGGTTTTGGTTGTAGCTTAGAGTTTAGATTGTAGGTTAGGGTTTAGGTTGTAGGTTAGGTTTAGGATTTAGGTTAGGGTTTAGGTTGTAGGTCAGATTTTAGGTTGTAGGTTAGAGTTTAGATTGTAGGTTAGGGTTTAGGTTGTAGGTCAGATTTTAGGTTGTAGGTTACAGTTTAGGTTGTAGGTTAGGTGCTAGGTTGTAGGTTACAGTTTAGGTTGTAGGTTAGGTGCTAGGTTGTAGGTTACAGTTTAGGTTGTAGGTCAGATTTTAGGTTGTAGGTTACAGTTTAGGTTGTAGGTTAGGTGCTAGGTTGTAGGTTACAGTTTAGGTTGTAGGTTAGGTGCTAGGTTGTAGGTTACAGTTTAGGTTGTAGGTTACAGTTTAGGTTGTAGGTTAGGTGCTAGGTTGTAGGTTACAGTTTAGGTTGTAGCTTAGGGTTTAGGTTTTATGTTAGGGTTTAGGTTGTAGGTTACAGTTTAGGTTGTAGGTTGGGGTTAAGGATTTAGATCGGGGTTAGGCTGCATGTTAGGGTTTAGGGATTAGTTTGGCAGTCAATCGTAGTTTGCGAGGTTAGTGGTGGGTTGACAAGCTGACGAGTAGTTAAATTGAAAATAAAATGCGGCATGATAATAATACTACTGAATTGAAAGTAGCTTCGTTGCAAATATCAACCATTTTTACACATCGAGATATTTTGATGTCTTGTTTACTGTTTTTGAACCTACTTAAGGAAAATCACATTTCGCCTGTGTACACAGTCTGAAAATGAAATTCAGGGCTTGCTGTACACCCCGTGTGAGCGTGTGCAGGCCTAGTGGTCAGAGCTGGTCAGCTGTCGTCTGAATTCGCTAGCGAACCGCCCGCTTCCTGCTCCAATTTCCAGCTACTCTCTTGATGTGTCCTCGCCCGAGCGCTTCGTCCGCACCAGGCTGTACTTCACGTCGGAGTCACATATTCACTCCCTGCTCACCGTGCTCCGCTTTGGCGGCTTGATCGATCCTGCACGAGATCCGCAGTGGGCACGGGCAATGCAGTACTGCGACGCTGTGCCGGAGCTCAACTACCTCACTCAGATTGTGTTCATGATCTATGAGAATCCCCAGCAGGAGCTGGGGTCCGAGAATCGATTCCATGTGGAGTTGCACTTCTCACCTGGATCGGTTAATCCCGAACCGCTGCACCAGCAGCATCAGCCTGAGTCGCCGCCGACTCCGCCAGCTCACCTGGGCGGCAGCGGCAAATTTGGTGGCGGATTTCGGCCGAAAGCTGGCAACGGAAACTGCGGCGATGGCGACCGGAAACGGCGGAGTAACCAGCAGCAGCAGGGCAGGACTCTGGGCAACTCGGGTAACTCGCAGGTGAGCGGCACTTATGGCAATGTGAGCAGTGACTAGTGCAGAGAGACTAGTGCAGAGTGACTAGTGCAGATTGACTAGTGCAGAGTGACTAGTGCAGAGTGACTAGTGCAGAGTGACTAGTGCAGAGTGACTAGTGCAGAGTGACTAGTGCAGAGTGACTAGTGCAGAGTGACTAGTGCAGAGTGACTAGTGAAGAGTGACTAGTGCAGAGTGACTAGTGCAGAGTGACTAGTGCAGAGTGACTAGTGCAGAGTGACTAGTGCAGAGTGACTAGTGCAGAGTGACTAGTGAAGAGTGACTAGTGCAGAGTGACTAGTGCAGAGTGACTAGTGCAGAGTGACTAGTGCAGAGTGACTAGTGCAGAGTGACTAGTGCAGAGTGACTAGTGCAGAGTGACTAGTGCACAGTGATCAGCTTAACTGAAGCGACGGTCTGCACTGGCAGGGGCCCAGCGAGTCGGACACAGACCACAGCGTGTGCTCCACGCCTCGCAGCACCACATTCGCCGAGTTTCCATCCGCGGCCACAACACCTTCGAAGTCATCAGCGACCTCGGCGGCGGCTCCGCAGCAGGTGGGCCGCTTCGAGATGTCGCTTCCAGCTTCCTCGTCATCAGCCGCTTCTTCTGTGGGCGAGCAGAAGCTGGCGTCGAATATGGCTACGTTGGTTGTAGTCTCGGACGAAGGTGGCGGTCAGGTCAGCGGCGACTCCGTCAGTAATGGCGGCAGCAGCAACCAAGCGAGTCCGCTGAGGCACATCTCCCGGGACAGGCAACTGTCGGGCAGGAGGCGCGGCCAAGGAGCCAAAGGAGGCGTAAAGTCATCTGGTGAGTTAAGCGTTAGACTGCCATTAGATCTGTTAGACTGCCATTAGATCTGTTAGACTGCCATTAGATCTGTTAGACTGCCATTAGATCTGTTAGACTGTTATTAGATCTGTTAGACTGCCATTAGATCTGTTAGACTGTCATTAGATCTGCTAGACTGTCATTAGATCTGTTAGACTGTCATTAGATCTGTTAGACTGCCATTAGATCTGCTAGACTGCCATTAGATCTGCTAGACTGCCATTAGATCTGCTAGACTGCCATTAGATCAATGCTAGTCTAAACAGAAGTGCAACGCGCCAAAACCGCAGGCGATTCAGACCCGGCCAACCGGCCCAGGCAGAATTCCTGGTCGGAAGCTTCCGCACCGGACCATCGCAGCGGTCGGGAGACGCCGTCTGAAGGTGCAGACTTTCTGGACGTGACCTCTTTTGCCCCCGGCTCGTACGACACTTATCACGGTTCGCAGGACTTTCGCAGAGTTTTCGGCTGCGTTAATTTCAAGGGCCTCATGCCGGGTGAGGAACATGTGGGCGCTTGCGGGGATATTGTCGGATTTCTGTGCTGATGAAGCAGTGTCATTTTATCGCGTGCTGTGTCTATCTCAGAAAGCGGTGTGTCTTCCTTGGGAAGTGGTGTGTCTTCCCAGGGAAGTGGTGTGTCTTCCTGGGGAAGTGGCGTGTCTTCCTTGGGAAGTGGTGTGTCTTCTTCGGAAAGTGGTGTGTCTTCCCGGGGAAGTGGTTTGTCTTCCTGGGGAAGTGGCGTGTCTTCCTTGGGAAGTGGTGTGTCTTCCCGGGGAAGTGGTGTGTCTTCCCGGGGAAGTGGTGTGTCTTCCTTGCGAAGTGGTGTGTCTTCCTCGCGAAGTGGTGTGTCTTCCTGGGGAAGTGGTGTGTCTTCCTGGGGAAATGGCGTGTCTTCCCGGGGAAGTGGCGTGTCTTCCTGGGGAAGTGGTGTGTCTTCCTGGGGAAGTGGCGTGTCTTCCTTGGGAAGTGGTGTGTCTTCCTGGGGAAGTGGCGTGTCTTCCTGGGGAAGTGGCGTGTCTTCCTTGGGAAGTGGTGTGTCTTCCTGGGGAAATGGCGTGTCTTCCCGGGGAAGTGGCGTGTCTTCCTGGGGAAGTGGTGTGTCTTCCTGGGGAAGTGGCGTGTCTTCCTTGGGAAGTGGTGTGTCTTCCTGGGGAAGTGGTGTGTCTTCCTGGGGAAGTGGTGTGTCTTCCCGGGGAAGTGGTGTGTCTTCCTGGGGAAGTGGCGTGTCTTCCTTGGGAAGTGGTTTGTCTTCCTTGCGAAGTGGTGTGTCTTCCTCGCGAAGTGGTGTGTCTTCCTGGGGAAGTGGTGTGTCTTCCCGGGGAAGTGGTTTGTCTTCCTGGGGAAGTGGCGTGTCTTCCTTGGGAAGTGGTGTGTCTTCCTGGGGAAATGGCGTGTCTTCCCGGGGAAGTGGCGTGTCTTCCTGGGGAAGTGGTGTGTCTTCCTGGGGAAGTGGTGTGTCTTCCTGGGGAAGTGGCGTGTCTTCCTTGGGAAGTGGTGTGTCTTCCTGGGGAAGTGGTGTGTCTTCCCGGGGAAGTGGTGTATCCTCCTCGGGAATTCGTGTGTCTTCTTTGGGAAGTGGTGTGTCTTCCTGGGGAAGCTGTGTTTCTTCCCGGGGAAGTGTTGTGTCTGTCTTCCTAAAGAACTGGAAGCGATGGAATTCAATCAGTTAAAATTTCAAAGAATATATTTCTGATTCCTCTTACAGCGCAGCCGCTCGCCCTGCACCTGTTCTCCACTAACCTGATTCGGTCTGGCCTGTCGGACCCCCAGCTGCAGCAGCCAAGCGACCAGGGGTCCCCCTGCTGCCGCGGCGCCTCCCCAGCCGGTGTCCGGTCCAGCTCCGCCGACCTGCTCACGCCCGACGCGCAGCTGTCTCCGTCGATTCAATCTGAGTCGTCGCCTTTGCCCTCGTCGTCATCAGATCGACGTCGCCAGGATCAATCGTCGGCAACGTCAATAGAAGGCTGCAACTTGCAGACTCTGTCCTCGGTGGACGCGGAAGAGTCCGAAGAGACTCCAACCGCAGTTGACGCCGACGACGACGAACTGGAAGCTGTCGGCCAGTCCCGGCTGGACACGGCGCCCTGCGTACCGGAGATTTTCCCTCTGGAGACGTTGCACAATTCGCTGACATTGCGCCAGCTGGAGCTGTTCCTGCACCGGTTCACCCGGGTCAAACTGCAGACTCCTTGGAGTAGCCGGCGCCACTCGCTTAAGACGGAGAATTGAAGCAGAATGGCGCTGCACTGGAAAATCGCTGCAAAATGCATTGGCGAGATAAGTTTTAGTATATTGGACTAGCAATCTCCACCCCCCGCTGGGGAGGCATAAAAATACACTACAGAGACAGGAACAGCTGTAATTTCTCCGGGACTTTGTTGGCTAGCCGGTTTCTGAAAACTGAATACTTCCTTTTTGTAGAGAATTTAGAACTTTATTTGGTGTTAAACTGACTCTAGCACTTCTGATTGGCTGGCGTCTCTTCCTCCCCTCTTCCTCCGCCTGTCGATTGTACATCCAGAGTGTACAAGGAGGGGTAGGAAAATACGGCCTCGAATTGATTCACCATTTTAACAATGCATTCTGGCTTGGCTTACCTACCTTTTGCTTGCACTTTTAGCTGATTTTATAGCTACAGCTGGTTTTAACTGTTATTAGTATATCAATACTTGAAAACGCTTGTAATTTAGTAGCCTGCAATACATTTGATTTGATTACTGTGAACAATAATCATTAGGATAAAAGATGGGGAAATTTCTGCACACTTCTAGTTTCTACTCGTAAACAAATAATCAAGTTTTTCCTCCCTTTGCTCATCAATTTCTTGCGCCTGAGAATCTTCTTTTTATTTTTTCTAGCACTTTTTTATTCGGGTTATTAAGCAGGCTGCTTTGACAGCTTGAAAGACTGTTTTGGCGACAATAAATACGTGGAAACTGGATTAAAAGACACAAGGATGTCAGACTATCCAGTTTGCTATCGAGTTCTGCAAATTAATTTTTATTATTCATATCTTACTTATTGACTTTATATTACTTTTTGAGTGTTGTGTATTGTGGTTGCAATTGAAAATAAAAGAGTAAGTGAGCTGTGGACAGCTCCAAGTTATTTATTATACATATTTCGCTTGACCGCCACAAAATACCGTTATTAAAAAAAGAAAGTAAAGTACTACGTACAGTAAAAAAACCTACTTTAAATTATATTGAATTTTATTTAATACTCTTCTGACAGCAGAAATAACGAGCTATAAGGAAATTACGCTAAGAAAATATTCTTTAATTAAAAACTACCGAAGAAGCCAAACAAGTCAAATCGGATCCCAACGGAATCAATCAACGGAATTTTTATTTATTGGTTCTTAAGAAAGACAGAAAAATCGTGAAATGGCGGTGGAGACAAGAGAGGCCGGGTGCAGGGGCTTTAAGCCGGCTGACGGGGCCATGCAACACCCACGGCCCACACCTCAACCCCCGCCACAGTACAGAGGCATGTACAGCGGCACCCCCTACCGTCGCGTGTAATACGCCTTTACTCAGTGAGTGTTTGCAATTTATGCCGAATAAATGTACTGTTTAACTAAATCAATATTTCAGTCACTACACAACAGTTAGAACCATGCAGTGGACATCTTTGTCGAATTAATTTAACCTTTAAGAACAGGTGACTTCCTTTTTCAAGTGGAACTTACGGAACAAGTGACATATCCTTGTCTTATTTGGACTTTAAGAACAGGTAACATCCTTTAATGAGTTTGCTTTATCACACTAGAGAGTGAGAAGGGAAGAGAGAGTTGTATTGTGTCTAAAATACGGATTATCAGCGCGTAGTTCTCCTTTTTGAATCTGGAGTTGGCTGTACATGTACACTCGTCGCAGAGTTAAGTGTCTTACTCAAGGACACAAATTGTTCCAGTGGGATTGGGAATCGAACTCCGGACCTTTCATTCATGAGTCCGACGCTCTAACCACCAGGCTACAACATTGCAACAGCTAGGATAGTCAAAAGGCTCTCAAAGTCCTCACTCTGTGCAGCTCAGGTCAATTGTTATTATTAATCTGAAAGCAATATATTTTATCAACAAGTTTTTGTTTCAAACAAACAAAGCCAAAAAGGACAAGAGAGCCAACATTGCAAGTAGAAGTTGCAATAAAAACAACAGAATGCTAGCAAAAAAGCATTACGAAATTTGCGGACTCTGATTTGCTAGTACAACAACGACATGTAGGCTACGATTTTTTATATTCATTGTCGCGTCACTTCAAAATCAGTGCCATCAGATGCGACGCGGTCAAGACGTGTACAAGGACCTTTTTGCACGGATTAAACATTTTCTTGAAAATACTATTTTTTTACATCAAAGCAAGCAGCATTAGAAAAAATTGGTTGTCATAAAAATATGCTTCCATGTGTCAGAAATAAACACCTGCGGAAAAAAATATCTGGGAAAACTGCCAAAATATTTGAATACGAGCTATATTGGTAGCAGTTTGTGTCGGGAAAACTCAAACAAACAATTCCTATTGTATTGGATCGTACAAAAAAGCCCTCAGAGTTTAAGGGGCTGCGGCATCCAGCCACGAAGTCTGCATGCTGTGGTCAGCCTGATGAGGTAAAATATTATTATATGGTTGAGTGAATGCATCATAGGTTTGAAGAATCGCTTCACTTGTCAACTTCAGTCGCGAAAGTAATTTTAGATAATTTCCCTTGAAATTGGTGAAGACCTGATAGCTGGAATTCTATTAAGGATGCCGTGTTGACTTCAAGTGCGACAGTGCGACAGGGGCAAAACTGCAAAGCTTTGAACATTCACGGCGTCGCGGCTCCGTTCGCTGCCGGTGGTGGGTCAACGATTTTGTCGCCTTCGCCGTGTAGCCAATAAGTGAGCTGCTTGCCTTTGCCCTGAAATTTTTGATTTTGCAATGATTTTGAACAGCAAGTACAATATATTTACTGTTAAAATACTTTTGTTGCATCTTGCTTCATTGTCTGTGCTGCATGAAGAGGTCTTACCTTCATCTCGACTTCGCCTCGCACTGTGGTGACAAAATTGCCAATATCCGTGAGCAGCTCGTGAGTTGTGGCGCTGATGTGGATCTTCAACGGCAGGCCGTTGCTCTCCATCCGGGAGGCCGTGTTCACCGTGTCGCCGAATAGGCAGTAGCGCGGCATCTTTAGGCCCACCACGCCGGCGCATACGGGACCTGCAGAATTTGATTGGATGAAGGATGAATTAGGTATAAGCCACTGTAATAGCCATGCTTAATGGAAATAACTTCATTAACGCCCGCAAAGGGGGGCCGTAGCCCAGCGGTCTAGCGCAGGCTCTGGTGTGCAAGCGACCCAGGCTCGATTCCAAGTGCAGTCACATTAATTTGGTGCTTAATTGGAATCTCGGCTTGGCTCTGCTCGTGCAATTAACGGCCTTGAGAGCCAACCCCCCAAGGCACAGTGAAGTGTACATGCCTAACAATAATATAAAGTTAGGGCCGCTGTACACTCCTGTGTGAGTGTGTGCCTGTGTACGTATCCGCGCGCTTGTGTGCCTGCTCAATGTAGTCGGCGGAATCGCTTTACTTCAGTGCCTTCAGAAAACACGGCCCTATTTACAGAAAAGAGCTTGAATATCGTGACACAGTAGACACGGTTTTCTCAGAAGAGAGAACGCATAGCGCTGAATGGGGTTGCGCCATAGACGAAAATTCGGTGGAGACGAATTCCCGACTTTTGTTTGACAATTTTTCTAACGACTTAAATTGCCTTTTTCCTTAGAAAATAACTATAACTGCCTGTGCTTACTACTTGACTTGATAGTAGTAGACAGCGGCGAGCAAATCACTCACCCGAGTGGATCCCGATTCGCAATTTCAACTGAACTCCGGGCATGTGCCGAATCTCGAAGCTGTAGATGTTGTTAAGGAAGCTGAGCGCCATCCGGGAGATTTCGCCTGCGTGGCGGTTGCCATTCCGTTCGGGGAGGCCGGACACTACCATGTAGGCGTCCCCGATGGTCTCCACCTTGTAGCAGCTGTACTGCTCGATGATGCGGTCGAACAGGGTGTATAGGTCGTTGAGCAGAGTCACCACCTGCGGATTTGAGGGGTGCTTTGCGGAACTATTGGGACCAGGGACGTCGCCACCGGGGGGGGGGGACAAGGGGAACATGTCCTCCCAGTAAAAGCTGTGGGGGGGGGACATGCCAATGCTTTGTCCCTCCACACCCCACCTAACCCTGTTACCCGTTATGGAAATCAATAATTTTGCTTCAGTGCCTGCGGCGCAAAAATGAGTGCCTACGGCGCTAAAATGAATGCCTGCGGTGCTAAAATGAGTGCCTGCGGCGCTAAAATGAATGCCTGCGGTGCTAAAATGAGTGCCTGCGGTGCTAAAATGAGTGCCTGCGGCGCTAAAATGAATGCCTGCGGCGCTAAAATGAGTGCCTGCGGTGCTAAAATGAGTGCCTGCGGTGCTAAAATGAGTGCCTGCGGCGCTAAAATGAATGCCTGCGGCGCTAAAATGAATGCCTGCGGCGCTAAAATGAATGCCTGCGGCGCCAAAATGAGTGTCTGTGGATTTAAAATGAGTGCCTGCAGCGCTAAAATGAATGCCTGCGGTGCTAAAATGAGTGCCTGCGGTGCTAAAATGAGTGCCTGCGGCGCTAAAATGAATGCCTGCGGTGCTAAAATGAGTGCCTGCGGTGCTAAAATGAGTGCCTGCGGCGCTAAAATGAATGCCTGCGGCGCTAAAATGAATGCCTGCGGCGCTAAAATGAATGCCTGCGGCGCCAAAATGAGTGTCTGTGGATTTAAAATGAGTGCCTGCAGCGCTAAAATGAATGCCTGCGGTGCTAAAAATGAGTGCCTGCGGTGCTAAAATGAGTGCCTGCGGCGCTAAAATGAGTGTCTGTGGATTTAAAATGAGTGCCTGCAGCGCTAAAATGAATGCCTGCGGCGCTAAAATGAATGCCTGCGGCGCTAAAATGAATGCCTGCGGCGCCAAAATGATTGTCTGTGGATTTAAAATGAGTGCCTGCAGCGCTAAAAAAGCCTGCAGCGCTAAAAATCGGTGACATCACCGATTTTGAAAATAATGTACATGTAGGAATTTAGTCATGTACATGTGGAATTCCTGGCTTTGTACCCCCCCCCCCTACCATAAAATCAATGGCTACGCCCCTGGTTGGGACTTTGAGCTTCCATCATGCTGTACTCCAACTGCCAATCATTACCTGCAGCGGGGTGCTCTCGCTGGACAGCGCCGTGAAGCCGCAGATGTCCGAGAAGTAGATGCTGACTGAGTCGAACCATTCAGCCGTGACAGCTTCGCCTCGCATCAGAGTTGTCGCCACAGCCTTTGGCAGCATGCAGTACAGCAGGTCCTCGGCCTTCTTCTTCTCCACCTGGTATTGATCAGTTCTTTTAGCCACCAAACTTTCCAGATTGTTGGAGTACTGCTCCATACGTTTGAGCAGATTGTCCAGGATGTTGCCTGACTCTGCTGTCTTGTTGAATCGGCTGATTCTACTCTTCGCCGCGTTGAATGTTGGCCGGGCTCCGGGATCCTCGTGCCAGCAGAGCTCCACCATGGCGGTGAGCGCGGCGGTCCTGTCGGGTTCCAGGTCGGACATCTCCTCGACCAGGGCTGGTCGGAATGGCGGGTTCTGAGGCGTGCGGACTCGCTCCACGATGTCTGTAGAGGGGGTTCTAGTTGTGTAATGTTCTCTTTTCTCCTGGAAAAACTAATCCATTTGGATTTTAAATAATTGATAGCGTTCGATTTTAAATGGTAGAGTTTTTCGGGAATCTTGGTGGCATGGTTTTTAGTGTACGCTACTCACCCTGCGGCTCGATAAAGTCTGAGTCGCTCAGAAAGAACACGCCTTTCCGATAGATCACCTCCTGACAGATGATGGCGAAGCTGTAGACGTCGCCCTCCTTGGTGCCTTCGAATGGCGGATTCGGCAGTCTGAGCAGCTCCGGGGCTGTCCACAGCTTGTCTGTGAAGTTAGGGTTAGGGTTAGGGTTAGGGTTAGGGTTAGGCGTTTCGGGTGGTGGGTGTTTGGGGTGGTGGTTGTTTTGGGGTGGTGGTTGTTTTGGGGTGGTGGGTGTTTTGGGGTGGTGGGTGTTTTATGGTGGTGGGTGTTTTGGGGTGGTGGGTGTTTTGGGGTGGTGGGTGTTTTGGGGTGGTGGGTGTTTTGGAGTAGTGGGTGTTTTGGAGTAGTGGGTGTTTTGGTGTGGTGGGTGTTTTGGAGTGGTGGGTGTTTTGGGGTGGTGGGTGTTTTGGGGTGGTGGGTGTTTTGGGGTGGTGGGTGTTTTGGGGTGGTGGGTGTTTTGGAGTAGTGGGTGTTTTGAAGTAGTGGGTGTTTTGGTGTGGTGGGTGTTTTGGGGTGGTGGGTGTTTTGGGGTGGTGGGTGTTTTGGGGTGGTGGGTGTTTTGGGGTGGTGGGTGTTTTGGGGTGGTGGGTGTTTTGGGGTGGTGGGTGTTTTGAAGTAGTGGGTGTTTTGGTGTGGTGGGTGTTTTGAAGTGGTGGGTGTTTTGGTTCGGAGGGTGTTTTTGGGTGGCGGGTGCTGCGAGTGCAGTTTGGGAAAAATCATTAAAAAAATCCAAGGCTATTTTAATACACACGACCTCTCGGCTGGGAAGGAGAGCACGTCTGCTGTCCCAAACGATTAAAAGAAGAAGACAGAGAAGGCCATTTACTTATGTTTCTTTTTATGGCATTCATTTTTTGCTCGAATAGATCCTACTGGATTCTCCCCCCCCCTGCCACCGGAGCAGAAGTATCCCGAACTCACGCGGCCGGACTTCGCCGGAGAATAAATGTAAAAAGACAGGGAACGATGAGATTGAGCCGGCTGTCTCAGACCACGCATCAGCATTGGGAAAAGTGTATTGACGCTGAGTTTTGCTCTTTCACTCACTCCGCATGTCAGAGATCCGCCCCTCATTCCTCACCGCAACCAGACCTGCATCCATCCATCCGGACCTTGCTATATCGATTTTTGGGAACTTATACCTAGATGAGATTCCCTACTACACACTGCAGCCGGGTTTTGGCTGACTGGGTGGCAGCTTTCCCTTTTCATCCCAAACCACCCCTCCCCCATTTCGGCAGCAGAAAAATCCCCACTGTTGGCTGCCTTTGCGGCTGATTGAACACGCCGGGGGTTGGGACCTGAATAGCGGAGATTGAGGAAGACGGAGCCAACTAGGACAGGAAGTTTTCCTTGCGGGTCCCTTTCCCGTTACTGCGGTCCAGTCTCCCTTTCTCTGTGTGGCTTTGGGCTGCTCTCCCATGTCGGTGTTCCAGCTCACAAGTTGGTGTTTGTCCCCGCCACATCAAACAGTCTGCTAAAGAAGAAATTGTTTCTTGCGCTGAGCCAGCGATTTACACTTCAAGGACTCGATTGCTGAGGCGATTTTTAATTGCTGCTAAACAGTCTTAGTTTAACTTTGGTTAATTAGCGATCTGCGCGACAATGAGCTGGTCCGCAAGTCCGCCCTGGGGTTCGCCCTAATTTACACCTAAGATTCCCACCAAATTGAGAGTCATTCAAACAAGATTTAACCTGAGATTCACTCTGAGATTCGGCTTTAGATTCATCCGTATATTCACCCTTAGTTTGTGAGATTCACCCTTAGATTCCCTCAGGGGCGTCGCCATGGATTTTATGGTGGGGGGGGGACAAAGCCAAGAATTCAACATGTACATGCATATGACTAAATTCCCATATGTTAATTATTTTGAGAATCGGTGTTGTCAGCAACTCATTTTAGCACTACAGGCACTAATTTTAGCGCCACAGACATTCATTTTAGCGCCACAGGCACTCATTTTAGCGCCGCAGGCACTCATTTTGGCGCCGCAGGCACTCGTTTTGGCGTCCCAGCAACTCATTTTAGCACTACAGGCACTAATTTTAGCGCCACAGACATTCATTTTAGCGCCACAGGCATTCATTTTAGCGCCACAGGCACTCATTTTGGCGCCTTAGGCACTCATTTTAGCGCCGCAGGTACTCATTTTGGCGCCGCAGGCACTCATTTTGGCACCGCAGGTACTCATTTTGGCGCCACAGGCACTCATTTCGGCGCCGCAGGCACTCATTTTGGCACCGCAGGTACTCATTTTGGCACCGCAGGCACTCATTTTGGCGCCACAGGCATTCCTTTCGGCGCCACAGGCACTCATTTTAGCACCTTGACGAAAAAGGATTGGTTGAAACAACCAGTCACAAGGTGGGCTGGGGGGGACAAATCACTGGCATGTCCCCCCCATAGCTTTTACTGGGCAGACATGTCCCCCTGTCCCCCCAGTGGCGACGCGCCTCAGGGATTCACTCTAAGATTTACTTTAGGATTCACTCTTAGATTCACCCTTAGATTCACCTTTAGATTCACTCTAAGATTTACCCTAAAAATTCACCCTTAGATTCACCCTTAGATTCATTCTTTGTTTCTGGATTGAGGACCGAAAATCAAAGAAAAGCCTCAAGTTAGTCGCTCCGAAATCCAACCGTTGAAAGTGCATTTTAATACTACATTAACTCGTAGCACAAAGCAACCACTTGAAGCTCAAAACTCTGACTGACATACTTGCTGTACAATTGAGTCTATGAGCTCATGATTTTATGAGTCCATGAGTTTATGAGTGAGTCCATGAGTTTATGAGTGAGTCCATGAGTTTATGAGTGAGTCCATGAGTTTACTTGTATGAGTGACTCCATGAGTTTATGAGTGAGTCCATGAGTTTATGAGTGACTCCATGAGTTTATGAGTGAGTCCATGAGTTTACTTGTATGAGTGACTCCATGAGTTTATGAGTGAGTCCATGAGTTTATGAGTGACTCCATGAGTTTATGAGTGAGTCCATGAGTTTACTTGTATGAGTGACTCCATGAGTTTATGAGTGAGTCCATGAGTTTATGAGTGAGTCTCTGAAACTCTGCAAATCTAGAAGCTCTGGAAGACTATAAAATCAGTAACAAAGACTCACTGCGATATGTTGAGTAATCCCCGTCCTCTTTGTCCCTGTACTCCAGCTTGTTTGACCTCAGCGACTGAAGACCGAAGTCCGCGATCTTCAAGCTGAACCGCGAGTCCACCATGCAGTTTGACGACTTCAGATTGCCATGCGAGCCGAACGAGTGGTGCAGGTAGATCATTCCCTGATTAGTGGGTGAAACATGATGTCTTATTGATCCATTGTTAGCTAGTAACACATAGGACAACTCTATCCTTCTATCCTTGACATCGCGCCAAACAATGTGAGGTTTTGGAGCTTATGAAAGCCCTTTTAGTTTTATTTAGTTAGAGGCAGGGGCGCTGTGGGCATTATCACACAACCGGCGAGAGGCACTACTGCCCATTCCGCCTACTCCTGTGAGCAGGCACACAAGCGCGCAGACACACGCACAGGCACACACTCACACAGGAGTGTACAGCGGCCCTAACTGTATTTATCGTTAGGCATGTACACTTCAAGGGCGTTAATTGCACGAGCAGAGCTAAGCTGAGCTTCGAATTTAGCCCCAAATTAATGTGACTGCACTTGGAATCGAGCCTGGGCCGCTGGCACATGAAATTGCCCCTACCCGGCAAATGTCGGCCATCAGCGACAACTTGAACATCCAGTCCAGGTTAAGATTGTCATTCTCCAGGATGTCCTGCAGAGAGCCTTTCGGACAGTACTCGGTCACCAGGCACTCGTTCGGCGGGTCCAAGCAGGCGCCGATGAAGCGGACGACATTGTCGGAAGCGAGGTCCTTGACTCGCTTCACCTCCATCAGCAGGCGGTTGGTGACCTCAATGCGTTTGTTGCGCAAATTCAGCTGCTTGAGCGCCACCAGAGTGCCCTTGTAGTAGGCGGTCTTGGCGAACAGCTGCGCCGTGGGGATCTGGCTGAGCGGCACTCCCGCGATCGTCTCCACGGACTCCATGCTGGCCGAGTCCATTTGGACGACGCTCTGCGAGTCTCCGGCTCCGATGTCACCGCCGCCGCTGTCATTGGCGCCTCCGCCCGACGGCCGGAGCGGCAGAGTTTCAGCTGCGGCCTCGTCCGGATCTCCTCGATTGGATCGCTTCGTCCCGTGATGGTTGGCGAAGAACCAGTGCGGCTGCTGCTGCTGCTGCTTCTTCTGATTTAGGCGAGCCCGCTTCTTCTTATTAGTCGTCTGCTTTTGCGGCGGCGGTGGCTGTGGCTGAGCCAGGCTCCGCCTGCGGGCTGCCACCCTCTCGGTGGGCTCGAGCTCCTCCCAGGCGATACGCCAGTTCATGCCGTGCAGTTCGCTCTCCAGACGCAGCTTGCGGTAGATGACGAAGATCAGGATGGTGAGGAAGCAGATCAGGACTAGCAGGACAACCACGGCGTACAGAGCCATCTGGGTCAGGTCTGCAAGGTGCGTGAGTTTATGGCTTGGACTGGTTGGCTGAAAACCACAAATTCACCGCGGAGTTTGATTGATGCGCGAAGTTGTACTCTAACAGTTTATTCTTACCGATGTACTTCCGTCATCAACCCCCACTCGCAATGTACATTCAACTCGCTACCAATTCCAATGTACATTCTCTCTGACCTTACTTTCAGTGGCATTCAGTTCGCCCTCACTCTTAACGTACAATCGATCCCCCTCACTACCAATGTACATCCGATCCTATTCACTTCTTTAATGTACATCCAATCCCCCCTCACTCCCAATGTACATCCAACCCCCTCACTCCCAGTGTACATCCAATCCTCCTCACTCCAAGTGTACATCCGATCCCCTCACTCCCAGTGTACATCCAATCCCCCTCACTCCCAGTGTACATCCAATCCCCTTCACTCCCAATGTACATCCGAGATCCCCCCTCACTCCCAGTGTACATCCGATCCCCTCACTCCCAGTGTACATCCGATCCCCCTCACTCCCAGTGTACATCCGATCCGCCGGATCTAAGCTCCAAACGGCACCATAAAACTAACCCTTCTTGCACAGAGAATAATCGAATCCGCAGGTGGGAATATCCTTGGGCGGCAGATTCTCCTCGTTATTCCAGTCTATCTGGCGATCCTTGACCAGCTCGTACACCTTCTTGTTGCCGTTGTAGTGCGCCACGACTGCGAACTCGCCAGTGTCCTTGTCCATGTCCAGCAGCGAGTAGTCGGCGTTCCTGTCGCCATTCTTGTTGATGCTCACAGTGCCAGTGATGCCCTCGAAGCTGCGACTCTTCATCTTCTCCGTCACCAGCGAGCCGTTGCGGATTCCTTCGCTGCCGTGCTCCCGCAGGGTGTCGTTGATGGCCAGGGCGTACAGCAGAACGGCGTCGTGAAAAGCGCCGACGAAGCTGTTCACTTCCTCCTCGGGATAGGTGAAGTTGTACTTATGGTAGGCCAGCTCCTTCACCTGGCGGCTGAAGTTGCGGTACTCCGGGCTGTTGGGCTTTCGCAGCGTGATGGTCATCAGCGAGCGGTAGGCGCGGAAGGCCTTGCTGTTGCGCTCGGCGGTGTCGTTGACACGGCGCCAGGGCCGGACTGTCAGCTTCTCGCTGCGAGAGGGATAGATAGATAGATAGATAGATAGATAGATAGATAGATAGATAGATAGATAGATAGATAGATAGATAGATAGATAGATAGATAGATAGATAGATAGATAGATAGATAGATAGATAGATAGATAGATAGATAGATAGATAGATAGATAGATAGATAGATAGATAGATAGATAGATAGATAGATAGATAGATAGATAGATAGATAGATAGATAGATAGATATATAGATAGATAGATAGATAGATAGATAGATAGATAGATAGATAGATAGATAGATAGATAGATGGATAGATAGATAGATAGATGGATAGATAGATAGATAGATAGATAGATAGATAGATAGATAGATAGATAGATAGATAGATAGATAGATAGATAGATAGATAGATAGGTGGGAGGCACTCACCTGCTGAACAGGTCGATATTAAAGAAGACATACTCCCCATTGATGAAGCCCAGCTCCTCCGCGCGGATCATGATGTCCCGCACAGTGTCCGGATCGGCGCACAAAACCACGACTGAAATGTCAAAATGTGAGGAATTGCCAAATTTCTTGCTGCCCGCTCTGCTGCCCACGGATTTCAGAAGCCGTCGAAAAAGGACTTCTTCCTGAGTGATAATTAGGGACTGGGGAAAGTAATGATGGAACAGAGGGCAAATAATTAGGCGTCTTTGGGAATTCATGCAATTCATAGGAGGACATTTTTTCTTATAGCATTTTTGCAGCCCATTTTTGCAAGCACACACTGAATTAATCCAAGATGTTTGTCAAAGCAACGGAGCTTTTGTCTATGGTAGCAAGTTTGGCACAGCGGCATTTAGTCTGGTCCAACAAGCATCAATTTGGCCCATAGCGGCTCTACAGTTTCACATCAGTCCCAGAATCGTGGACCATATGCTGGACTGTCGAACAAACGCCATGGGCTTGGGATCGAAGCGAAGTTTTGACCTTTTTAGAGGCAGAGGCTGTGTGCTCCATGGCTCACTTTAAGCGACATTGTCACACAACCGACGAGAGGCATTACTGCCCATTCCACACAAGCGCGCGGATACGTACGCAGTCATACGCGCAGGCACACACTCACACAGGAGTGTACAGCGGCCCTAACTTTATTTATCGTTAGTCATGTACACTTCTTCACTGTGCCTTGGGGGTTGGGCCTCAAGGGAGTTAATTGCACGAGCAGAGCCAAGCTGAGATTCAAACAAATTCATTAAGAAATTTCTCGAGTCACGAAGGAAGAGAAGAGAGAAGCTCGCTTATTTAGATACATACAATAATTCTTGCAATATGTCCGGGAAAGTGATCGATTAAATCCCGCAAAATAAAATCTATGTCAATAACCTCCCTGAAAGTGAGCTTTAAAGTAGTTTAAATTACTATTATTGTGCCATAGACATTTGTGTCCTTGACAAAGTGGGACAAAATTAGCGGGCAGTTAATGATATTAACTGCCCGC
>NIVC01000553.1:543427-593427 GCA_002269645.1 Macrostomum lignano | reverse complement strand
CAGAAAGATAGACGTGGAGAATCACAAGCTAAAATATGAGTTTCGTATGAGTGAGTTTATGAGCCCGCGACTGAGAGCATGAGTGAATGAGTGATGGAGTGAATTAGTGATTGAGTGAATTAGTGAGCGAATGAGTGAGTGAGCGAGCAAGTGAGTGACTGATTGAATGAGTGAGTGAATGAGAGAGTGAATGAGTGAGTGACTGTGTGAGTGAATGAGAGAGTGAATGAGAGAGTGAATGAGTGAGTGACTGTGTGAGTGAATGAGAGAGTGAATGAGTGAGTGAGTGAATGTGTGAGTCACTGCGTGAGTCACTGCGTGAGTGAGTGAATGAGAGAGTGAATGAGTGAGTGAGTGAATGAGAGAGTGAATGAGTGAGTGAGTGAATGAGAGAGTGAATGAGTGAGTGAGTGAATGAGTGAGTGACTGTGCGAGTGAGTGAACAAATGAGTGAGTTGAGCTCATCAGAGGCTTCCAATGAGTGACAGATTCAGCAGTGACAGTTCGCTGAGGTGTGAAATCCAGCAGCTTCCGGTTGGGAAATAGGGTGGTTGGTTGGCCTACCCAGCAACCCTCCCGCCCCGGTCGGAGCTCCGGCGATCCCCTTCATCTCCCCAGCTTCCCGCTTCGTCCATTTCGTTGCTATGATTTTTTTGCAGCCAACCCCCGTCTGTCGGTCGCTCCATCTTGTCCAACATCCGGGTTGGCTGATACTGCCGCATTAGAAATTATCAGGGAGTCAGCGACACAGGAAATAGAAGGTGAGAGAGCGCTGGGAGGAGGGAAGCGTGTGATGTTTCGCAGGCCTGTAAAGTGAGGGAAAATATAGATAGGTAAGAAAGGGGCAGTGGTAGCAGAGATAGTATGAGAATAAGGAGAGATCAAATGATATTTATTAGGGATTTCATTTTTATAGGTATAGATAATGTGCGACTAAGGAGAGACACACGATGAGATTAAAGAGAGAGACAGGGTGAGATTAAGGAGAGAGACACGATGAGATTAAGAAGAGAGACAGGGTGAGATTAAGGAGAGAGACACGATGGGATTAAGAAGAGAGACAGGGTGAGATTAAGGAGAGAGACGGGGTCAGATTAAGGAGAGAGACGGGGTGAGATTAAGGAGAGAGACACGGTGAGATTGAGGTGCGAGAGAGGATGAGCTTAAGGAGAGAAGAGATGAGATTACGGAGAGAGAAATGATGGGATTAAGAAGAAACGCGGTGAGATTAAGGAGAGAGACAGGGTGAGAATTATGAGAGAAACATGGTGAGATGTAACATATAGCAACGCAGCAAGAAAAAAGACACTAATGTCATTCACTTACCCAGCATCAGGTCAACCTCGCGGAGCATGAGCATGCCAACCACCGGAGCAATTGAATAGTCGCATTCGCTATCGTTGCTTAGCAACCGAACTGTGACATTTGACAACAGACCAACAGACTGGGCGGACGCCACCGCAACGTCGACAACAGGCAGGACGCGTTCAAGACTCATGTGGGAGATGTTGTGCCGCGACATTGGGAGTAGGACCGAGATTTTCAACGATCTGCCTACTCGTGATGGCGCTGAGAGGCTGAGAGCAGCTGGCAGCAGCAGCAGCAGCGGCAGCGGCAGTAGCATATTTCTTGCTGTTGTTCCTTGCTTTTGCAATCAAACCTGCTTTTTCAGTCTTAAGTTTTTTGGATTCACAATTTTTATTAAGATTTTTTGCTGGGCATGTGCTGTTTGGCTTTTGTTGAAAAGAGATTGGGGACAAGTTAAGAAATGAAGAATACTAGGCCTAGGCAGGGTCTGCTCCCATTGGTTGCAGCTGGGCAGCGTTCACTGATAGAAGTTTCCATGCCTTCAACCTGATTGGCTGGGACTATTTTAATGGATTTTAATGCATCTTGGCCCTTGGGTCCCAGTGATAATTGATTTCGGTTACAACATTGAGGGCTACACGATTCAGCTCAATATTGACTTTGTGAGGGCCAATATTTCAGAGTTAGAGGCGGGTTGGAAAAATGTCAGAGTTGGTTAGTGATTGTGTCAGAGATGGTCGGAGTATGAATCCGACGGGGCTTGTGTCGGAGATTGTGCTGGAGATGGTCGGAGATTGTGTCGGAGATTGTGTCGGAGATTGTGTTAGAGGTTTTGTAGGAGATTGTGTCAGAGATTGTGTAGGAGATTGTGTCGGAGATTGTGTAGGAGATTGTGTTAGAGGTTTTGTAGGAGATTGTGTCAGAGATTGTGTCAGAGATTGTGTCGGAGATTGTGTCGGAGATTGTGTCGGAGATTGTGTCGGAGATTGTGTCGGAGATTGTGTCGGAGATTGTGTTAGAGGTTTTGTAGGAGGTTGTGTCAGAGATTGTGTAGGAGATTGTGTCGGAGATTGTGTAGGAGATTGTGTTAGAGGTTTTGTAGGAGATTGTGTCAGAGATTGTGTAGGAGATTGTGTCGGAGATTGTGTAGGAGATTGTGCTAGAGGTTTTGTAGGAGATTGTGTCAGAGATTGTGTCAGAGATTGTGTCGGAGATTGTGTCAGAGATTGTGTCGGAGATTGTGTCAGAGATTTTGTAGGAGATTGTGTCGAAGATTGCGTCGGAGATTGTGTCGGAGATTGTGTCGGAGATTGTGTCAGAGATCTTGCATAAGATTGTGTCCGTGATTGTGTCAGAGATTTAGTCAGAGATTGTGTCGGAGATTGTGTCGGAGATTGTGTCAGAGATTGTGTCGAAGATTGTGTCGGAGATTGTGTCGGAGATTGTGTCGGAGATTGTGTCGAAGATTGCGTCGGAGATTGTGTCGGAGATTGTGTCAGAGATTTTGTAGGAGATTGTGTCGAAGATTGCGTCGGAGATTGTGTCGGAGATTGTGTCGGAGATTGTGTCAGAGATCTTGCATAAGATTGTGTCCGTGATTGTGTCAGAGATTTAGTCGGAGATTGTGTCGGAGATTGTGTCAGAGATTGTGTCGGAGATTGTGTCGGAGATTGTGTCAGAGATTGTGTCGAAGATTGTGTCGGAGATTGTGTCGGAGATTGTGTCGGAGATTGTGTCGGAGATTGTGTCAGAGATTGTGTCGGAGATTGTGTCGAAGATTGTGTGGGAGATTTTATCCTGATGGTCGGAGATGATGGGAGATTTCAATTGCAAAACATAAGGAATTGAAATGCATTTTAGTACTGATAATAATTTTGAATTGTTATGTTCTCTTAATGGTCTGTGCCGGTGTTAGAATCAAAGCCATATTTGACAAAATGATGAATAAGATATGACAACTGTGTGGGAAGAGCTCTACTGCCGGAGGGATGTAACGGAGGGTGAACACTGAAGCCTAACATCTGAAAGTACTGGCTGGATATGAGTACTGAAGCCGCTACACCCGTTCCGTCTCTTCGCATTCAGAAACGCTCCGGCGGGGCGGGGGTTGGCTAGTCCATGTGACAGGCAGAAAGTGAGGTGAGACGGAGTGTGACCATGCCTGCTACCACACTGCCCACTGCCAACTCGATTGTATTTATGCGATTAATTAAGTTGCTCAGCGTTGGTCAGACATATTTTTTGAGTAATGGGCAAGCTGCCACTCTGCAGGGGACTGCGTGCATGCTTGCACGAAGAGAGATGAAGTAGGGGTTTTTGCAGAGCTACTGGTCAAACTGACCGCTCTCTGCAATGCCTTCAAATTCACGATTATTGCGACAGACTGTCGCGTGTGGCCGAGGACGGATTAAATTATTTTGGCATCTCGCTCATGTGAGCGGACGATTAGGGGTACAATCTCGTTCTGTGGATTTTTACGTCGTTTTAAACAAGCTACTATCAGTAGATGCGCTTGGGTTTCCGCCTTATTTGTTGATATTTCTAAGTTAAGAATGGTAGAAATTTCATTGAGATTTGCATTGCATAAAAAATACACCACGGCCCCTTTTCCGCCTTAACTGGTTGGGGTGGCTGTTTGTGTGACCCACCAGCCCTAATTTCCGACTTCACTAGTTGGGGTGGTTTTTGGTGTGCCATCACCTCTTTTCCGTCTTAACTGTTTTGCGTGGCTGTTTGAGTGCCCCACCACCCCTTTTCCGCCTAAATTGGTTGGCGTGGCTGTTTGAGTGCCCCACCGCCCCTTTTCCGCCTAAATTGGTTGGGGTGGCTGTTTGTGTGCCCCACCGCCCCTTTTCCACCTAAATTGGTTGGGGTGGCTGTTTGAGTGCCCCACCACCCCTTTTCCGCTTAAATTGGTTGGGGTGGCTGTTTGAGTGCCCCACCACCCCTTTTCCGCCTAAATTGGTTGGGGTGGCTGTTTGAGTGCCCCACCGCCCCTTTTCCGCCTAAATTGGTTGGGGTGGCTGTTTGTGTGCCCCACCGCCCCTTTTCCGCCTAAATTGGTTGGGGGTGGCTGTTTGAGTGCCCCACCGCCCCTTTTCCGCCTAAATTGGTTGGGGTGGCTGTTTGTGTGCCCCACCGCCCCTTTTCCGCCTAAATTGGTTGGGGTGGCTGTTTGAGTGCCCCACCGCCCCTTTTCCGCCTAAATTGGTTGGGGTGGCTGTTTGTGTGCCCCACCACTCCTTTTCCACCTTAACTGGGGCAACGGCTGATTTCTTGGCCCGATTGAAAAGCTAGGAAGATATGGGAAGCATTTGATAGAAGACATATCGCTAAAATGTTGTAACAAGCTAAAATCGGTTCGGCTTTTCAATATTTGATCGCGAAGACTCTGAAGGCTCCGGTTCATTCTTACCGGAGTATTTCGATGCGATTCTCTGCTTCAACGTGTTAGTAATCTCCTCTTCCGTAAAGGTCCTATTCTGCGTGTCAAAGTAGTCGGCTTTCATATTCATTCGCTGCCGTACCCAGTTGAAGCCTTGCATAAACAGATTGCCACTGTTCTTAGCGTATCCGTGCGACCAGGTGAACATGCCGAAAAACTTTCGCCAAGCGTTTGGCAGAAAAATTGCCTTCACAATTGAGTGAATCAGTTCGCCGCTGTCAAAGCTGACTCGAACAAAGATGTCGTGTCTGTATTGGATGTTTGCACTGTCGCGGAATGCCATCTCAACTGCTCCAATGCTGACTACCGGCTTGTTCCACCGCTCCCTGATTGTGCAATCGCAGTATTAGGTCAATAATTCATTAAGTTTTCTGTTGGAAACATTTTTGAGGGGCGTCAAAATGAGTGTCAGGGGACGCCAAAATGAGTGTCAGAGGGTCCCAAAAATGAGTGTCAGGGAGGCACCAAAATGAGTGTCAGAGGGGTGCCAAAATGAGTATCAGAGGGGCGCCAAAATGAGTGTCAGAGGGGCGCCAAAATGAGTATCAGAGGGGTGCCAAAATAAGTGTCAGAGGGGTGCCAAAATGAGTGTCAGAGGGGCGCCAAAATGAGTTTCAGAGGGGTGCCAAAATGAGTCAGAGGGGCGCCAAAATTAGTGTCAGAGGGGTGCCCAAATTAGTGTCAGAGGGGTGCCCAAACGAGTTCTTACAGACAAAAGTCAAAAAAGGTTGCTGTGTGCGTGAGGTCAACTTTTTTGTGGCACACAATTTCGTGGCAGCGTAAACAACCGCTCCCAATGAGGGTTTTACATCTCCGAAATGTCATACTTTCAACGTTGTACATATCCGAAGTTTCATACATCCGACACTTCATATCTTAGGCATAGGGGTTAAGCTTGTCGGAGATAGGAAGTGTCAGAGATATGAAGTGTCGGAGATATGAAGTGTCGGAGATATGAAATGTCGGAGATGTGAAGTGTCGGAGATATGAAGTGTCGGAGATATGAAGTGACAGAGATATGAAGTGTCGGAGATATGAAGTGTCGGAGATGTGAAGTGTCGGAGATGTGAAGTGTCGGAGATATGAAGTGTCGGAGATATGAAGTGTCGGAGATATGAAAGCGCCCCAGTACAGGGTCCTTCTGTTTCAGCAGTCCCTGTAGCGACCTGTGTTTTTCGAAAATTTTGTTTTTTAATGAATTGGGTTCTCATTTGACAGCTCGGGGACTACCAGTAAATGGGGGGAATTAATGGGGACTGGGTTAAGCCGCTAATGTGGATAAAAATTTCTGAGGCTATCGGAAATGGATGAGGTGTGGATTTTGGTAAGAACTTTTTCGACTATCAAAGTACATTCAAGGACTTCAAGGACTCCTCACCCCGAATACTGGACGACTTGGCTGCAACTTTCCGGACAGGCCAGGCCAAGGAAGCCGTCCACCCGGCCAGAGTAATAGTACTCCATGGCCGGCAGGGCGGCCCTGTTCGAACAGGTGGAATTCTCAAAGCTGATGTTCAGACTGAAGTGCTTGTTGAGACCTCGCGCAGTCAGGCTGTCCATGACCAGGTCGGTGCTGGGGGCGACCAGGCTGTGGTCGAACTGGTAGGGGCTGTCGTGAGGCAGCAGGCACAACAGGCGGAACTGCTCCGCTTTGACTTCGGCCGGACAATCCAACAGAATCAGCAGTGGAAGCAGCAATAGCGTTTGCTTTTGCATACTTACTCAATAGGTAATGGGTTCGGCTAATAAAATACGCGATGGCGCTCTGTCATAACTGCCAGGCTGTTGATCTTTCAAAGAATTTTCGAAAGAAACAAACACCAAAGTTAGGGAAGGAGAATTGCGTTTATTTTGCTTGTAAGAAGCTGTTCGAGCCAATAGAACTGGCTTGAACTCTTAAAATAGGGACTGTTTTTGGTCTCAGGTCTGTGTTCTTGGCATTATAAAACCTTGCGTTGGGGCGTTTATAAAGTTGCTTTTGCGGCTGTTTGGAAAGGCAGGTTTCTTTCTTGCCTTGCCCTTAAACCAACAAGAGGCCCCTGCCCTATCTTTGGGGGAGGCGGTGACCAGGGCGCCCCAACAGCCAACCCCCGCTGACTCCACCAGACGGGGGGGGGGTTGGAGGGTAGGGGAGAGAGAGAGAGTCAGGAATTGCTTGGTGGAGCATACGAGAAATATCCACTAATATACGAGTTATATAAGGTTTATCTCGAAAAATTAAACTTAGCTATGCACTGAGCTGAGCTAGCGATTCGTTTTTAACCAATATTAGTGAAGTTATTAGTGCAGGTAATTTTTTATTAATCTTATCTATATTGATTCACTATGCCTCTAAGTGGGGTTGAGGGCCCACGAGTACCCGATTGTGTTAGCAGAGGTTTAACATACAGTTAAGTGTGAGTCAGTTGGTTACTAAACAAAATACAGTGCTTTTGCTGAGTTTCCTGCATTATAGACTAAAGAAGTCCTGCTTGTAAACTCAAGACCATATCTAGTAATTAGGAAACAAAATCTACCAATTAGGAGACAAAATCTACCAATTAGGAAACAAAATCTACCAATTAGGAGACAAATCTACCAATTAGGAGACAAAATCTACCGATTAGGAGACAAAATCTACCAATTAGGAGACAAAATCTACCAATTAGGAAACAAAATCTACCAATTAGGAGACAAATCTACCAATTAGGAGACAAAATCTACCGATTAGGAGACAAAATCTACCAATTAGGAAACAAAATCTACCAATTAGGAAACAAAATCTACCAATTAGGAAACAAAATCTACCAATTAGGAGACAAAATCTACTAATTAGGAAACAAAATCTACCAATTAGGAGACAAAATCTACCAATTAGGAGACAAAATCTACCAATTAGGAGACAAAATCTACCAATTAGGAGACAAAATCTACCAATTAGGAGACAAAATCTACCAATTAGGAGACAAAATCTACCAATTAAAAGACAAAATCTACCAATTAGGAAACAAAATCTGCCAGTTAGAAGACAAAATCTACCAATTAGGAGACAAAATCTACCAATTAGGAAACAAAATCTACCAATTAGGAGACAAATTCTACCAATTGGGAGACAAAATCTACCAATTAGGAGACAAAATCTACCAATTGGGAGACAAAATCTACCAATTAGGAGACAAAATCTACCAATTGGGAGACAAAATCTACCAATTAGAAGACAAAATCTACCAATTGGGAGACAAAATCTACCAATTAGGAGACAAAATCTACCAATTAGGAGACAAAATCTACCAATTGAGACAAAATCTACCAATTAGGAGACAAAATCTACCAATTAGGAGACAAAATCTACCAATTAGGAGACAAAATCTACCAATTAGGAGACAAAATCTACCAATTAAAAGACAAAATCTACCAATTAAAAGACAAAATCTACCAATTAGGAGACAAAATCTACCCATTAGGAGACAAAATCTACCAATTAGGAAACAAAATCTACCAATTAGGAGACAAATTCTACCAATTAGGAGACAAAATCTACCAATTAGGAGACAAAATCTACCAATTAGGAGACAAAATCTACCAATTAGGAGACAAAATCTACCAATTAGGAGACAAAATCTACCAATTAGGAGACAAATCTACCAATTAGGAGACAAATCTACCAATTAGGAAACAAAATCTACCAATTAGGAGACAAATCTACCAATTAGGAGACAAAATCTACCAATTAGGAGACAAATCTACCAATTAGGAGACAAAATCTACCAATTAGGAGACAAAATCTACCAATTAGGAAACAAAATCTACCAATTAGGAGACAAATCTACCAATTAGGAGACAAAATCTACCGATTAGGAGACAAAATCTACCAATTAGGAGACAAAATCTACCAATTAGGAAACAAAATCTACCAATTAGGAGACAAATCTACCAATTAGGAGACAAAATCTACCGATTAGGAGACAAAATCTACCAATTAGGAAACAAAATCTACCAATTAGGAAACAAAATCTACCAATTAGGAAACAAAATCTACCAATTAGGAGACAAAATCTACTAATTAGGAAACAAAATCTACCAATTAGGAGACAAAATCTACCAATTAGGAGACAAAATCTACCAATTAGGAGACAAAATCTACCAATTAGGAGACAAAATCTACCAATTAGGAGACAAAATCTACCAATTAGGAGACAAAATCTACCAATTAAAAGACAAAATCTACCAATTAGGAAACAAAATCTGCCAGTTAGAAGACAAAATCTACCAATTAGGAGACAAAATCTACCAATTAGGAAACAAAATCTACCAATTAGGAGACAAATTCTACCAATTGGGAGACAAAATCTACCAATTAGGAGACAAAATCTACCAATTGGGAGACAAAATCTACCAATTAGGAGACAAAATCTACCAATTGGGAGACAAAATCTACCAATTAGAAGACAAAATCTACCAATTGGAGACAAAATCTACCAATTAGGAGACAAAATCTACCAATTAGGAGACAAAATCTACCAATTGAGACAAAATCTACCAATTAGGAGACAAAATCTACCAATTAGGAGACAAAATCTACCAATTAGGAGACAAAATCTACCAATTAGGAGACAAAATCTACCAATTAAAAGACAAAATCTACCAATTAAAAGACAAAATCTACCAATTAGGAGACAAAATCTACCATTAGGAGACAAAATCTACCAATTAGGAAACAAAATCTACCAATTAGGAGACAAATTCTACCAATTAGGAGACAAAATCTACCAATTAGGAGACAAAATCTACCAATTAGGAGACAAAATCTACCAATTAGGAGACAAAATCTACCAATTAGGAGACAAAATCTACCAATTAGGAGACAAATCTACCAATTAGGAGACAAATCTACCAATTAGGAAACAAAATCTACCAATTAGGAGACAAATCTACCAATTAGGAGACAAAATCTACCAATTAGGAGACAAATCTACCAATTAGGAGACAAAATCTACCAATTAGGAGACAAAATCTACCAATTAGGAGACAAAATCTACCAATTAGGAGACAAAATCTACCAATTAGGAGACAAAATCTACCCATTAGGAGACAAAATCTACCAATTGGGAGACAAAATCTACCAATTAGGAGACAAAATCTACCAATTAGGAGACAAATCTACCAATTAGGAGACAAAATCTACCAATTAGGAAACAAAATCTACCAATTAGGAGACAAATCTACCAATTAGGAGACAAAATCTACCAATTAGGAGACAAAATCTACCAATTAGGAGACAAAATCTACCAATTAGGAGACAAAATCTACCAATTAGGAGACAAAATCTACCAATTAGGAGACAAAATCTACCCATTAGGAGACAAAATCTACCAATTAAGAGACAAAATCTACCAATTAGGAGAAAAATCTACCCATTAGGAGACAAAATCTACCAATTAGGAGACAAAATCTATCCATTAGGAGACAAAATCTACCAATTAGGAAACAAAATCTACCAATTAGGAGACAAAATCTACCAATTAGGAAACAAAATCTGCCAGTTAGAAGACAAAATCTACCAATTAGGAGACAAAATCTACCAGTTAGGAGACAAAATCTACCAATTAGGAAACAAAATCTACCAATTAGGAGACAAAATCTACCAATTAGGAAACAAAATCTACCAATTAGGAGACAAAATCTATCCATTAGGAGACATAATCTACCAATTAGGAAACAAAATCTACCAATTAGGAGACAAAATCTACCAATTAGGAAACAAAATCTGCCAGTTAGAAGACAAAATCTACCAATTAGGAGACAAAATCTACCAGTTAGGAGACAAAATCTACCAATTAGGAAACAAAATCTACCAATTAGGAGACAAAATCTACCAATTAGGAAACAAAATCTACCAATTAGGAGACAAAATCTACCAATTAGGAGACAAAATCTACCAATTAGGAGACAAAATCTACCAATTAGGAGACAAAATCTACCAATTAGGAGACAAAATCTACCAACTGGGGGACAAATCTACCAATTAGGAAACAAAATCTACCAATTAGGAGACAAATCTACCAATTAGGAGACAAAATCTACCAATTAGGAGACAAATCTACCAATTAGGAGACAAAATCTACCAATTAGGAGACAAAATCTACCAATTAGGAGACAAAATCTACCATTAGGAGACAAAATCTACCAATTAAGAGACAAAATCTACCAATTAGGAGAAAAATCTACCCATTAGGAGACAAAATCTACCAATTAGGAGACAAAATCTATCCATTAGGAGACAAAATCTACCAATTAGGAAACAAAATCTACCAATTAGGAGACAAAATCTACCAATTAGGAAACAAAATCTGCCAGTTAGAAGACAAAATCTACCAATTAGGAGACAAAATCTACCAACTGGGGACAAAATCAACGAAATGGAGCCTCAGCAGAAACCAAAAAACCCAGCAAGGATTAACCGTAACCCAGCTGACTGACAAAGTCCAAGAAGGAACTCAGTCCGAAACGCCCTAACAACCCTGTCTGCGAGTGCCTCTCTTATCATCTTCCTGTCCGCTCGCTCGTGACTTCCTTGAGATTTTCTGTGTCCCAGAAATCGTCTTCTCTAATATTTTAGTCTGTGCAAACAATTTTCTTTGCAAAAGTGCTGGCCAAAGTCAATTCAATATGTCATCGGTCTTGAGCGGCCTTAGCCTCCTCTAGTCATGCAATATCTCAAGTCCCCTGCCCTCCATCCCAAAGAGCAGTTGTCAATCGCCTTAGGCAAAAAAGCCTAAGAAAAAGATTAAGGATATTCTGTTACAGAAATGGCCAAGTTTAGCCATGATTGCTTGCCTTCTACGGGTTCGAGTCAGGATTAATCTGTAAGCTCACAATTTCTGAGGTGCTGAGGGTCAGCGCAGCATCAAAAGTACCAAAAGTGACTAATTTCAGGGCTCCTCGTGAACGGGCTTGTGTCGGAGATTGTGCTGGAGATGGTCGGAGATTGTGTCGGAGATTGTGTCGGAGATTGTGTTAGAGGTTTTGTAGGAGATTGTGTCAGAGATTGTGTAGGAGATTGTGTCGGAGATTGTGTAGGAGATTGTGTTAGAGGTTTTGTAGGAGATTGTGTCAGAGATTGTGTCAGAGATTGTGTCGGAGATTGTGTCGGAGATTGTGTCGGAGATTGTGTCGGAGATTGTGTCGGAGATTGTGTCGGAGATTGTGTTAGAGGTTTTGTAGGAGGTTGTGTCAGAGATTGTGTAGGAGATTGTGTCGGAGATTGTGTAGGAGATTGTGTTAGAGGTTTTGTAGGAGATTGTGTCAGAGATTGTGTAGGAGATTGTGTCGGAGATTGTGTAGGAGATTGTGTAGGAGATTGTGTCGGAGATTGTGTAGGAGATTGTGTTAGAGGTTTTGTAGGAGATTGTGTCAGAGATTGTGTCAGAGATTGTGTCGGAGATTGTGTCAGAGATTGTGTCGGAGATTGTGTCAGAGATTTTGTAGGAGATTGTGTCGAAGATTGCGTCGGAGATTGTGTCGGAGATTGTGTCGGAGATTGTGTCAGAGATCTTGCATAAGATTGTGTCCGTGATTGTGTCAGAGATTTAGTCAGAGATTGTGTCGGAGATTGTGTCGGAGATTGTGTCAGAGATTGTGTCGAAGATTGTGTCGGAGATTGTGTCGGAGATTGTGTCGGAGATTGTGTCGAAGATTGCGTCGGAGATTGTGTCGGAGATTGTGTCAGAGATTTTGTAGGAGATTGTGTCGAAGATTGCGTCGGAGATTGTGTCGGAGATTGTGTCGGAGATTGTGTCAGAGATCTTGCATAAGATTGTGTCCGTGATTGTGTCAGAGATTTAGTCGGAGATTGTGTCGGAGATTGTGTCAGAGATTGTGTCGGAGATTGTGTCGGAGATTGTGTCAGAGATTGTGTCGAAGATTGTGTCGGAGATTGTGTCGGAGATTGTGTCGGAGATTGTGTCGGAGATTGTGTCAGAGATTGTGTCGGAGATTGTGTCGAAGATTGTGTGGGAGATTTTATCCTGATGGTCGGAGATGATGGGAGATTTCAATTGCAAAACATAAGGAATTGAAATGCATTTTAGTACTGATAATAATTTTGAATTGTTATGTTCTCTTAATGGTCTGTGCCGGTGTTAGAATCAAAGCCATATTTGACAAAATGATGAATAAGATATGACAACTGTGTGGGAAGAGCTCTACTGCCGGAGGGATGTAACGGAGGGTGAACACTGAAGCCTAACATCTGAAAGTACTGGCTGGATATGAGTACTGAAGCCGCTACACCCGTTCCGTCTCTTCGCATTCAGAAACGCTCCGGCGGGGCGGGGGTTGGCTAGTCCATGTGACAGGCAGAAAGTGAGGTGAGACGGAGTGTGACCATGCCTGCTACCACACTGCCCACTGCCAACTCGATTGTATTTATGCGATTAATTAAGTTGCTCAGCGTTGGTCAGACATATTTTTTGAGTAATGGGCAAGCTGCCACTCTGCAGGGGACTGCGTGCATGCTTGCACGAAGAGAGATGAAGTAGGGGTTTTTGCAGAGCTACTGGTCAAACTGACCGCTCTCTGCAATGCCTTCAAATTCACGATTATTGCGACAGACTGTCGCGTGTGGCCGAGGACGGATTAAATTATTTTGGCATCTCGCTCATGTGAGCGGACGATTAGGGGTACAATCTCGTTCTGTGGATTTTTACGTCGTTTTAAACAAGCTACTATCAGTAGATGCGCTTGGGTTTCCGCCTTATTTGTTGATATTTCTAAGTTAAGAATGGTAGAAATTTCATTGAGATTTGCATTGCATAAAAAATACACCACGGCCCCTTTTCCGCCTTAACTGGTTGGGGTGGCTGTTTGTGTGACCCACCAGCCCTAATTTCCGACTTCACTAGTTGGGGTGGTTTTTGGTGTGCCCATCACCTCTTTTCCGTCTTAACTGTTTTGCGTGGCTGTTTGAGTGCCCCACCACCCCTTTTCCGCCTAAATTGGTTGGCGTGGCTGTTTGAGTGCCCCACCGCCCCTTTTCCGCCTAAATTGGTTGGGGTGGCTGTTTGTGTGCCCCACCGCCCCTTTTCCACCTAAATTGGTTGGGGTGGCTGTTTGAGTGCCCCACCACCCCTTTTCCGCTTAAATTGGTTGGGGTGGCTGTTTGAGTGCCCCACCGCCCCTTTTCCGCCTAAATTGGTTGGGGTGGCTGTTTGAGTGCCCCACCGCCCCTTTTCCGCCTAAATTGGTTGGGGTGGCTGTTTGTGTGCCCCACCGCCCCTTTTCCGCCTAAATTGGTTGGGGGTGGCTGTTTGAGTGCCCCACCGCCCCTTTTCCGCCTAAATTGGTTGGGGTGGCTGTTTGTGTGCCCCACCGCCCCTTTTCCGCCTAAATTGGTTGGGGTGGCTGTTTGAGTGCCCCACCGCCCCTTTTCCGCCTAAATTGGTTGGGGTGGCTGTTTGTGTGCCCCACCACTCCTTTTCCACCTTAACTGGGGCAACGGCTGATTTCTTGGCCCGATTGAAAAGCTAGGAAGATATGGGAAGCATTTGATAGAAGACATATCGCTAAAATGTTGTAACAAGCTAAAATCGGTTCGGCTTTTCAATATTTGATCGCGAAGACTCTGAAGGCTCCGGTTCATTCTTACCGGAGTATTTCGATGCGATTCTCTGCTTCAACGTGTTAGTAATCTCCTCTTCCGTAAAGGTCCTATTCTGCGTGTCAAAGTAGTCGGCTTTCATATTCATTCGCTGCCGTACCCAGTTGAAGCCTTGCATAAACAGATTGCCACTGTTCTTAGCGTATCCGTGCGACCAGGTGAACATGCCGAAAAACTTTCGCCAAGCGTTTGGCAGAAAAATTGCCTTCACAATTGAGTGAATCAGTTCGCCGCTGTCAAAGCTGACTCGAACAAAGATGTCGTGTCTGTATTGGATGTTTGCACTGTCGCGGAATGCCATCTCAACTGCTCCAATGCTGACTACCGGCTTGTTCCACCGCTCCCTGATTGTGCAATCGCAGTATTAGGTCAATAATTCATTAAGTTTTCTGTTGGAAACATTTTTGAGGGGCGTCAAAATGAGTGTCAGGGGACGCCAAAATGAGTGTCAGAGGGTCCCAAAAATGAGTGTCAGGGAGGCACCAAAATGAGTGTCAGAGGGGTGCCAAAATGAGTATCAGAGGGGCGCCAAAATGAGTGTCAGAGGGGCGCCAAAATGAGTATCAGAGGGGTGCCAAAATAAGTGTCAGAGGGGTGCCAAAATGAGTGTCAGAGGGGCGCCAAAATGAGTTTCAGAGGGGTGCCAAAATGAGTCAGAGGGGCGCCAAAATTAGTGTCAGAGGGGTGCCCAAATTAGTGTCAGAGGGGTGCCCAAACGAGTTCTTACAGACAAAAGTCAAAAAAGGTTGCTGTGTGCGTGAGGTCAACTTTTTTGTGGCACACAATTTCGTGGCAGCGTAAACAACCGCTCCCAATGAGGGTTTTACATCTCCGAAATGTCATACTTTCAACGTTGTACATATCCGAAGTTTCATACATCCGACACTTCATATCTTAGGCATAGGGGTTAAGCTTGTCGGAGATAGGAAGTGTCAGAGATATGAAGTGTCGGAGATATGAAGTGTCGGAGATATGAAATGTCGGAGATGTGAAGTGTCGGAGATATGAAGTGTCGGAGATATGAAGTGACAGAGATATGAAGTGTCGGAGATATGAAGTGTCGGAGATGTGAAGTGTCGGAGATGTGAAGTGTCGGAGATATGAAGTGTCGGAGATATGAAGTGTCGGAGATATGAAAGCGCCCCAGTACAGGGTCCTTCTGTTTCAGCAGTCCCTGTAGCGACCTGTGTTTTTCGAAAATTTTGTTTTTTAATGAATTGGGTTCTCATTTGACAGCTCGGGGACTACCAGTAAATGGGGGGAATTAATGGGGACTGGGTTAAGCCGCTAATGTGGATAAAAATTTCTGAGGCTATCGGAAATGGATGAGGTGTGGATTTTGGTAAGAACTTTTTCGACTATCAAAGTACATTCAAGGACTTCAAGGACTCCTCACCCCGAATACTGGACGACTTGGCTGCAACTTTCCGGACAGGCCAGGCCAAGGAAGCCGTCCACCCGGCCAGAGTAATAGTACTCCATGGCCGGCAGGGCGGCCCTGTTCGAACAGGTGGAATTCTCAAAGCTGATGTTCAGACTGAAGTGCTTGTTGAGACCTCGCGCAGTCAGGCTGTCCATGACCAGGTCGGTGCTGGGGGCGACCAGGCTGTGGTCGAACTGGTAGGGGCTGTCGTGAGGCAGCAGGCACAACAGGCGGAACTGCTCCGCTTTGACTTCGGCCGGACAATCCAACAGAATCAGCAGTGGAAGCAGCAATAGCGTTTGCTTTTGCATACTTACTCAATAGGTAATGGGTTCGGCTAATAAAATACGCGATGGCGCTCTGTCATAACTGCCAGGCTGTTGATCTTTCAAAGAATTTTCGAAAGAAACAAACACCAAAGTTAGGGAAGGAGAATTGCGTTTATTTTGCTTGTAAGAAGCTGTTCGAGCCAATAGAACTGGCTTGAACTCTTAAAATAGGGACTGTTTTTGGTCTCAGGTCTGTGTTCTTGGCATTATAAAACCTTGCGTTGGGGCGTTTATAAAGTTGCTTTTGCGGCTGTTTGGAAAGGCAGGTTTCTTTCTTGCCTTGCCCTTAAACCAACAAGAGGCCCCCTGCCCTATCTTTGGGGGAGGCGGTGACCAGGGCGCCCCAACAGCCAACCCCCGCTGACTCCACCAGACGGGGGGGGGGGTTGGAGGGTAGGGGAGAGAGAGAGAGTCAGGAATTGCTTGGTGGAGCATACGAGAAATATCCACTAATATACGAGTTATATAAGGTTTATCTCGAAAAATTAAACTTAGCTATGCACTGAACTGAGCTAGCGATTCGTTTTTAACCAATATTAGTGAAGTTATTAGTGCAGGTAATTTTTTATTAATCTTATC
The DNA here is from genome assembly GCA_002269645.1 of Macrostomum lignano. Taxonomy (NCBI): domain Eukaryota; kingdom Metazoa; phylum Platyhelminthes; family Macrostomidae; genus Macrostomum; species Macrostomum lignano. The sequence continues at coordinate 576,706 of NIVC01000553.1, read as the reverse complement.
TATATTGATTCACTATGCCTCTAAGTGGGGTTGAGGGCCCACGAGTACCCGATTGTGTTAGCAGAGGTTTAACATACAGTTAAGTGTGAGTCAGTTGGTTACTAAACAAAATACAGTGCTTTTGCTGAGTTTCCTGCATTATAGACTAAAGAAGTCCTGCTTGTAAACTCAAGACCATATCTAGTAATTAGGAAACAAAATCTACCAATTAGGAGACAAAATCTACCAATTAGGAAACAAAATCTACCAATTAGGAGACAAATCTACCAATTAGGAGACAAAATCTACCGATTAGGAGACAAAATCTACCAATTAGGAGACAAAATCTACCAATTAGGAAACAAAATCTACCAATTAGGAGACAAATCTACCAATTAGGAGACAAAATCTACCGATTAGGAGACAAAATCTACCAATTAGGAAACAAAATCTACCAATTAGGAAACAAAATCTACCAATTAGGAAACAAAATCTACCAATTAGGAGACAAAATCTACTAATTAGGAAACAAAATCTACCAATTAGGAGACAAAATCTACCAATTAGGAGACAAAATCTACCAATTAGGAGACAAAATCTACCAATTAGGAGACAAAATCTACCAATTAGGAGACAAAATCTACCAATTAGGAGACAAAATCTACCAATTAAAAGACAAAATCTACCAATTAGGAAACAAAATCTGCCAGTTAGAAGACAAAATCTACCAATTAGGAGACAAAATCTACCAATTAGGAAACAAAATCTACCAATTAGGAGACAAATTCTACCAATTGGGAGACAAAATCTACCAATTAGGAGACAAAATCTACCAATTGGGAGACAAAATCTACCAATTAGGAGACAAAATCTACCAATTGGGAGACAAAATCTACCAATTAGAAGACAAAATCTACCAATTGGGAGACAAAATCTACCAATTAGGAGACAAAATCTACCAATTAGGAGACAAAATCTACCAATTGAGACAAAATCTACCAATTAGGAGACAAAATCTACCAATTAGGAGACAAAATCTACCAATTAGGAGACAAAATCTACCAATTAGGAGACAAAATCTACCAATTAAAAGACAAAATCTACCAATTAAGAGACAAAATCTACCAATTAGGAGACAAAATCTACCCATTAGGAGACAAAATCTACCAATTAGGAAACAAAATCTACCAATTAGGAGACAAATTCTACCAATTAGGAGACAAAATCTACCAATTAGGAGACAAAATCTACCAATTAGGAGACAAAATCTACCAATTAGGAGACAAAATCTACCAATTAGGAGACAAAATCTACCAATTAGGAGACAAAATCTACCAATTAGGAGACAAATCTACCAATTAGGAGACAAATCTACCAATTAGGAAACAAAATCTACCAATTAGGAGACAAATCTACCAATTAGGAGACAAAATCTACCAATTAGGAGACAAATCTACCAATTAGGAGACAAAATCTACCAATTAGGAGACAAAATCTACCAATTAGGAGACAAAATCTACCAATTAGGAGACAAAATCTACCAATTAGGAGACAAAATCTACCCATTAGGAGACAAAATCTACCAATTGGGAGACAAAATCTACCAATTAGGAGACAAAATCTACCAATTAGGAGACAAATCTACCAATTAGGAGACAAAATCTACCAATTAGGAAACAAAATCTACCAATTAGGAGACAAATCTACCAATTAGGAGACAAAATCTACCAATTAGGAGACAAAATCTACCAATTAGGAGACAAAATCTACCAATTAGGAGACAAAATCTACCAATTAGGAGACAAAATCTACCAATTAGGAGACAAAATCTACCCATTAGGAGACAAAATCTACCAATTAAGAGACAAAATCTACCAATTAGGAGAAAAATCTACCCATTAGGAGACAAAATCTACCAATTAGGAGACAAAATCTATCCATTAGGAGACAAAATCTACCAATTAGGAAACAAAATCTACCAATTAGGAGACAAAATCTACCAATTAGGAAACAAAATCTGCCAGTTAGAAGACAAAATCTACCAATTAGGAGACAAAATCTACCAGTTAGGAGACAAAATCTACCAATTAGGAAACAAAATCTACCAATTAGGAGACAAAATCTACCAATTAGGAAACAAAATCTACCAATTAGGAGACAAAATCTATCCATTAGGAGACAAAATCTACCAATTAGGAAACAAAATCTACCAATTAGGAGACAAAATCTACCAATTAGGAAACAAAATCTGCCAGTTAGAAGACAAAATCTACCAATTAGGAGACAAAATCTACCAGTTAGGAGACAAAATCTACCAATTAGGAAACAAAATCTACCAATTAGGAGACAAAATCTACCAATTAGGAAACAAAATCTACCAATTAGGAGACAAAATCTACCAATTAGGAGACAAAATCTACCAATTAGGAGACAAAATCTACCAATTAGGAGACAAAATCTACCAATTAGGAGACAAAATCTACCAACTGGGGGACAAATCTACCAATTAGGAAACAAAATCTACCAATTAGGAGACAAATCTACCAATTAGGAGACAAAATCTACCAATTAGGAGACAAATCTACCAATTAGGAGACAAAATCTACCAATTAGGAGACAAAATCTACCAATTAGGAGACAAAATCTACCCATTAGGAGACAAAATCTACCAATTAAGAGACAAAATCTACCAATTAGGAGAAAAATCTACCCATTAGGAGACAAAATCTACCAATTAGGAGACAAAATCTATCCATTAGGAGACAAAATCTACCAATTAGGAAACAAAATCTACCAATTAGGAGACAAAATCTACCAATTAGGAAACAAAATCTGCCAGTTAGAAGACAAAATCTACCAATTAGGAGACAAAATCTACCAACTGGGGGACAAAATCAACGAAATGGAGCCTCAGCAGAAACCAAAAAACCCAGCAAGGATTAACCGTAACCCAGCTGACTGACAAAGTCCAAGAAGGAACTCAGTCCGAAACGCCCTAACAACCCTGTCTGCGAGTGCCTCTCTTATCATCTTCCTGTCCGCTCGCTCGTGACTTCCTTGAGATTTTCTGTGTCCCAGAAATCGTCTTCTCTAATATTTTAGTCTGTGCAAACAATTTTCTTTGCAAAAGTGCTGGCCAAAGTCAATTCAATATGTCATCGGTCTTGAGCGGCCTTAGCCTCCTCTAGTCATGCAATATCTCAAGTCCCCTGCCCTCCATCCCAAAGAGCAGTTGTCAATCGCCTTAGGCAAAAAAGCCTAAGAAAAAGATTAAGGATATTCTGTTACAGAAATGGCCAAGTTTAGCCATGATTGCTTGCCTTCTACGGGTTCGAGTCAGGATTAATCTGTAAGCTCACAATTTCTGAGGTGCTGAGGGTCAGCGCAGCATCAAAAGTACCAAAAGTGACTAATTTCAGGGCTCCTCGTGAACGGTAAATAACCCCAGGTGGGTGTTTAAGAAACCGAAGCAATTCGAGTTTGGGAAAAATTTTTCCCGAAAGAAACCACACACAGAAAGATGTGGGGAAGAAAGAGCAGAATGTGGAAGCTGGATGGGAGGAGGGGTTTCTGGTCAAACATACTCTTAGCAGTCCCAGTCCTCTGTTCCCTCTGTTGGTCCGTTCGTAGCAAAGGAAATATTTAACTAGTAAAGAAGGACTGGGGCATCGGCAGCAGGCTGCAGATGTCCTTGTCTCTGCTGACTTCAAGACTGCAAGCGAAACTGAACCGATTCATTTAAGGATGGATTGACCCAAAGATATGAGAATTGAATGAACACTTTAGGTATCAGGTGCTAACCTTGGCTACTCGCGTTTCAATACAGTTTGATTCAATAGATCGTAAACTGAATAAGTGAACTCGGCTAGCTTTTGGAGGGTAAAGCTACCCTCTAACCTCTACCCTCTACCTTCTACTCTCTATCATCTACCATCTACCCTCTACTCTCTACCCTCTATCCTCTACTCTCTACTCTCTACTCTCTACTCTCTACTCTCTACTCTCTACCCTCCAATCTCTACCCTCTACCTTCTACTCTCTATCTCATCTACCATCTACCCTCTACCCTCTACCCTCTATCCTCTACTCTCTACTCTCTACTCTCTACTCTCTACCCTCTAACCTCTACCCTCTACCTTCTACTCTCTATCATTTACCATCTACCCTCTACTCTCTACCCTCTATCCTCTACCCTCTACTCTCTACTATTTACTCTCTACCCTCTACCCTCTACTCTCTACTCTCTACTGTCTACGCTCTACCCTCTACCCTCTATCATCTACCCTCTATACCCTCTACCCTCTACCCTGAGGGTAAAGCTACCCTCTACTTTACTGTCTACGCTCTACCCTCTACCCGCTACTCTCTACTGTCTACGCTCTACCTCTACCCTCTACTTTCCATCCTCTACCCTCTGCCCTCTTGTTCGCATACGGCTACGCTATGCGAACTGAAGACTAGGTTAGGCTGTTAGGCTGAAGACTAACTTAAAAAGGTATAATTGAGCGAAACCCCGAAAAACCCCAAATTGTTAGGAGAGTAGATTCACTGCAGATTAAATTTTCTCCACTGCCTACTTATAGCTTAGTAGGAATGCGCGAAAATACGAATCTGTATTTGTGCAATTTATTTGACCCATGGCTAATGGGTGGAAAGTCACTCTCCATGGCTAATGGGTGGAAAGTCACTCTCCATGGCTAATGGGTGGAAAGTCACTCTCCATGGCTAATGGATGGAAAGTCACTCTCCATGGCTAATGGGTGGAAAGTCACTCTCCATGGCTAATGGGTGGAAAGTCACTCTCCATGGCTAATGGGTGGAAAGTCACTCTCCATGGCTAATGGATGGAAAGTCACTCTCCATGGCTAATGGGTGGAAAGTCACTCTCCATGGCTAATGGGTGGAAAGTCACTCTCCATGGCTAATGGGTGGAAAGTCACTCTCCATGGCTAATGGGTGGAAAGTCACTCTCCATGGCTAATGGGTGGAAAGTCACTCTCCATGGCTAATTGATGGAAAGTCACTCCCCATGGCTAATGGGTGGAAAGTCACTCTCCATGGCTAATGGGTGGAAAGTCACTCTCCATGGCTAATGGGTGGAAAGTCACTCTCCATGGCTAATTGATGGAAAGTCACTCTCCATGGCTAATGGGTGGAAAGTCACTCTCCATGGCTAATTGATGGAAAGTCACTCTCCATGGCTAATTGATGGAAAGTCACTCTCCATGGCTAATGGGTGGAAAGTCACTCTCCATGGCTAATTGATGGAAAGTCACTCTCCATGGCTAATTGATGGAAAGTCACTCTCCATGGCTAATGGGTGGAAAGTCACTCTCCATGGCTAATTGATGGAAAGTCACTCTCCATGGCTAATGGGTGGAAAGTCACTCTCCATGGCTAATTGATGGAAAGTCACTCTCCATGGCTAATGGGTGGAAAGTCACTCTCCATGGCTAATGGGTGGAAAGTCACTCTCCATGGCTAATTGATGGAAAGTCACTCTCCATTGCTAATGGGTGGAAAGTCACTCTCCATGGCTAATGGATGGAAAGTCACTCTCCATGGCTAATGGGTGGAAAGTCACTCTCCATGGCTAATGGGTGGAAAGTCACTCTCCATGGCTAATGGGTGGAAAGTCACTCTCCATGGCTAATGGATGGAAAGTCACTCTCCATGGCTAATGGGTGGAAAGTCACTCTCCATGGCTAATGGGTGGAAAGTCACTCTCCATGGCTAATGGGTGGAAAGTCACTCTCCATGGCTAATGGATGGAAAGTCACTCCCCATGGCTAATGGGTGGAAAGTCACTCTCCATGGCTAATGGGTGGAAAGTCACTCTCCATGGCTAATGGGTGGAAAGTCACTCTCCATGGCTAATGGGTGGAAAGTCACTCTCCATGGCTAATGGGTGGAAAGTCACTCTCCATGGCTAATTGATGGAAAGTCACTCTCCATGGCTAATTGATGGAAAGTCACTCTCCATGGCTAATGGGTGGAAAGTCACTCTCCATGGCTAATGGGTGGAAAGTCACTCTCCATGGCTAATGGGTGGAAAGTCACTCTCCATGGCTAATGGATGGAAAGTCACTCTCCATGGCTAATGGGTGGAAAGTCACTCTCCATGGCTAATGGGTGGAAAGTCACTCTCCATGGCTAATGGGTGGAAAGTCACTCTCCATGGCTAATGGGTGGAAAGTCACTCTCCATGGCTAATGGGTGGAAAGTCACTCTCCATGGCTAATGGATGGAAAGTCACTCTCCATGGCTAATGGGTGGAAAGTCACTCTCCATGGCTAATGGGTGGAAAGTCACTCTCCATGGCTAATGGGTGGAAAGTCACTCTCCATGGCTAATGGGTGGAAAGTCACTCTCCATGGCTAATTGATGGAAAGTCACTCTCCATGGCTAATGGGTGGAAAGTCACTCTCCATGGCTAATGGGTGGAAAGTCACTCTCCATGGCTAATGGGTGGAAAGTCACTCTCCATGGCTAATGGGTGGAAAGTCACTCTCCATGGCTAATGGGTGGAAAGTCACTCTCCATGGCTAATGGGTGGAAAGTCACTCTCCATGGCTAATTGATGGAAAGTCACTCTCCATGGCTAATGGGTGGAAAGTCACTCTCCATGGCTAATGGGTGGAAAGTCACTCTCCATGGCTAAGGAATAGAAAGTCACTCTCCATGATTCATTGATAGAAAGTCACTCTCCATGACTAAGGATCATAGAAAGTCACTCTCCATGACTAAGGATCATAGAAAGTCACTCTCCATGACTAAGGATCATAGAAAGTCACTCTCCATGACTAAGGATCATAGAAAGTCACTCTCCATGACTAAGGAATAGAAAGTCACTCTCCATGACTAAGGAATAGAAAGTCACTCTCTATGACTAAGGAATAGAAATTCACTCTCCATGACTAAGGGATAGAAAGTCACTCTCCATGACTAAGGGATAGAAAGTCACTCTCCATGACTAAGGAATAGAAAGTCACTCTCCATGAATAAGGGATAGAAAGTCACTCTCCATGACTAAGGAATAGAAAGTCACTCTCTATGGCTAATGGATGGAAAGTCACTCTCCATGGCTAATGGATGGAAAGTCACTCTCCATGGCTAATGGATGGAAAGTCACTCTCCATGGCTAATGGATGGAAAGTCACTCTCCATGGCTAATGGATGGAAAGTCACTCTCCATGACTAAAATTTCGAAAGCGATAGAGGTTGCCCACCATGTCTGGAATATGGATATGGAGAGCCAACCTACACAGTTCCATAAGTCTGTCGGAAATTTTATACAAATTAAAACCCTATCGAAAATTTGCCAGAAATTTATGCCTGCCGACAAAGAGCAGGATTTCTGTCCGTCCGAAAACGAAGCCGAAAATTGCGTATTAATTAATTTGCGAATTCGGCCGCTTGAACTTCGAGTAGGAAAAGTGCAGCCGCTTCAAATGGGTTGAAGTGGCTGATCCGGTTAAATCTTTTTTGAATGGAAAATTCGTTGAATCGGAATCTTCTCTTTGAAGTTGAAAAAATTAGAAGAGCAAAGTATATCGTACTCTGGATTAGATTAGACCAGTTCTTTTTTAAAACTTGTAGAGAGCACTTCAGATGTACATCATTCAGTGAGGAGCCATCGCTGCCCCTTCCTCTGTAGATGTACATCAGTTTGTGAGGAGCCATCGCTGCCCCTTCCTCTGTAAATGTACATCAGTCAGTGGACTACTGACGACACCATCTTGCTCTCAACAGTCAAAGAGCCATACTACCCCCTGTTCTTAAACCCTATAACTGACATGGGTATACCAAACCCAAAACATTAAGCGACATCTTCAGATGCTGAAGCCGGAGCTCATCAATGAGTCACTCACCAGATAGACGGTTTCCAACCTTAGACAGGAGGATATTATTAAAAATGGCGTCCTTCTCTTGACTCGACTGTTTCTTGTCCTCTTTGACATTTGAATTGACTCCAAACGATTCAAATATATAATCTTGTCGACCTTTGAAGTGGTACTTCAGCGCGTTAAACACATTCTTGCACTGGATGTTGTCGACGTAGTACCAGGGCTCCTTCCTCGGCTTAGACATGGAAGCCAGCGGTCGCATGATGTCCTGGTAGACGAACAGCATTCTTCGCCAGGGGCTCAGGCCAGCCGAGGCCGGAATTTGGCGAAATGCTGCCAACAGTGCGTTCATATCGTGCTCTGCTGTTGTACCAATGCGAATCAGCTCCGAGTACTGCGCCTCATCGAAGCTGACCGAATTAGCACCGGCGGTAATCAGGGCGTCGCTCTTCAGTCGGAACCAGAGGAACACGTTGTTCACCGCGTAGGAGCAGAGCGGACCGACGATCACCCTGGCCTGCTTGTCGCTACTCGGCGGACAGTTTAATTTGATAATTCGTCGCATCGAGTCGGAGAAGTCGCAGCCTAGCTCGTGCGATCGTTTTTTAAGTCGAACTGGCAGAGAGCGCACTAGGTTGTTGGTTAGAGCAATGTCCAGTGTGGCGTTGAGCAGTTCTAACGGGCTGGCTAACTCTCTGAGCGGTTCGTAACGGGGCGCCAGTAAAAGTACAATTGCTTCTAGCGGTGATTCGAAAGACTGAATTTCTGCTTCTACTAGTGGCGCAGTCGAGGGACTGACAGCATCTATAGTTGAGACAGTCGGTCGACTGACAGCATCTATAGTTGAGACAGTCGGTCGACTTTTAGCGTCTGCCAGTGACGCGGTTGAGTCTCTTGTAGCATCTGCCAGTGACGCGGTTGAGTCTCTTGTAGCATCTGCAAGTGACGCGGTTGAGTCTCTTGTAGCATCTGCCAGTGACGCGGTTGAGTCTCTTGTAGCATCAGTTAGTGACGCGGTTGAGTCTCTTGTAGCATCAGTTAGTGACGCGGTTGAGTCTCTTGTAGCATCAGTTAGTGACGCGGTTGAGTCTCTTGTAGCATCTGCCAGTGACGCGGTTGAAGGTCTGGTTGCTTCTGACGTTGACTCGGTAGATTCAAGGTCGAAAGCTTCAACTTGATAAAGTGCCAGCAGTTTTAGCAGCAGCAGAAGCATCAGCCACCTTCTTCTGTCCATACTGGAGGCTCGGCCTCTGCCTCTCTTATCGAAGTCGTAAAAAAGAGCAGGCCAGTAGTGCACTATTTTTACATAGTATTTATTCGGCACTGAGCTGCATGCAGGCCTGCTTTTTGTTGCTTTCGACCGTCGCTGTTTGATTAGAAAGTGTTGCTTCTCTAGCAGCAATGATTTATAGCGAAGTTGGCAGAAGTGGACACCAGCAAGGTGCTAGGAGGGGTGGCTGCCTGAGTATTTGCGTCAACTCAGCGAGTAAGGAAGGTACTGAGTTGAGTCTTGATCGGAGTCAGCCGGTGTCTCACTCACTCATTCGCTCTTTCGCCCCAGAAAAACGCAAAATAGAGAGAGAGAGACGCCAAGTGATTCGACTGGTAGAAAAAAATGGAAAGGCTTGACAAAAAAAATGTTCGCCCCGGAAGCCAATTGGAAGGCGAGAAAGGGGCGGCAGGGGGTAGACGGAAAACAGAGTAGAGAGGAACGCATGGCTTACAGGTAAGTCAGACATCGAGCTCGAGGGGATCCCCATACCTACATGCGAGCTGGAATCTGGCTTTGCCCGCGGCTCCGTCCCCTCCAACTTTGTTAACAGCAAATGGGCGGGCGACTTCAGTGAGCTGATAAGATAACAGAGCTCCCCTCCCCCGCGTCCCTCACCTGCCCCAGGTGGGCAGGCGGCCCCTCCACCGATAGCTTCGGCCGTGCTCTGGGCGGCAGGCTGGATTCGAGACACTTGACTTGAAATAAATAGCCACTGCTGGGCTGGATGAACTGCATGGCTTGGTCCTTTTTGGGTCTGTCTGTCTGTCTGTCTATCTGTCTGTCTTATGTCCGTCTGTCTGTCTGTCTGTCTGTCTGTCTGTCTGTCTGTCTGTCTGTCTGTCTGTCTGTCTGTCTGTCTGTCTGTCTGTCTGTCAGAGTGTCTGTCTGTCTGTCTGTCTGTCTGTCTGTCTGTCTGTCTGTCTGTCTGTCTTAGTGTCTGTCTGTCTGTCTGTCTGCCTTCCTGTTTTAGCGACATAGACTTTGACAAAACCTTAACCCAGATTTTGACAGGGTTTAGCAAGCGTAATGATATCGTTCTGTCGAATGTTTTTCACACTGCAGCTGACATTTGAGCCCGTTGGTCCAGCGCAGAAGGCAGGAAGGGATCAGATAGGGACAGGCTTAGGGCGCCCGAACAACGGAGAACTGCGACAAAAGCTACGCTAATTTTGTTGCCGTGATAAAATCCGACGATAAAAGCCGCCAATATTTTTCAAAAAGATAGTTCTCTCAAACAAGAAAAACCTTTTTTAATTTTCTTATGATGAACTCATTGCGCAGTACTGCTCAGAAAGAGATTTTGCACTAAGAAAGAGCAACTGCTGAATTTGCGCTGACATCAACGGCAAAACGCAAATATTATTGTAAATAAACTCTGGTCAAGCTATAGAATGGATTGCTAATCTATCTAATTGCCAAGCTATAAAATGGATTGCTAATCTATCTAATTTGCCAAGCTATAGAATGGATTGCTAATCTATCTAATTTGCCAAGCTATAGAATGGATTGCTAATCTATCTAATTGCCAAGCTATAGAATGGATTGCTAATCTATCTAATTTGCCAAGCTATAGAATGGATTGCTAATCTATCTAATTTGCCAAGCTATAGAATGGATTGCTAATCTATCTATTTGCCAAGCTATAGAATGGATTGCTAATCTATCTAATTGCCAAGCTATACAATGGATTGCTAATCTATCTAATTTGCCAAGCTATAGAATGGATTGCTAATCTATCTAATTGCCAAGCTATAGAATGGATTGCTAATCTATCTAATTTGTCAAGCTATAGAATGGATTGCTAATCTATCTAATTTGTCAAGCTATAGAATAGATTGCTAATCTATCTAATTTGTCAAGCTTTAGAATGGATTGCTAATCTATCTAATTTGTCAAGCTATAGAATGGATTGCTAATCTATCTAATTTGTCAAGCTATAGAATGGATTGCTAATCTATCTAATTACATTTGTTTCACAATATAGCTAGTAAAATCTATTGCGAATATATTCCATTAGTCATACTTCTACATTAAGTCAACTTCTTAGTAAAAATTTCTGTTTTGCACAGATTGCACGAAAGTGACTCCACCCAGCTCAAGAGATTAAATTAGTTTTTAAAAGTCACTTAAGTCTGAGCTGTTATCTTGAGTTGAGCCAGGGTCTGAAGAAGGTAACTCGGATTTTATTGCTAATGTGGCTTATCTTTGATCTGTCCATAACGTGGCCGATATGGGACTGACCAGCCCATACTGTACACCTGAGGCTAGCAGGTCACAGAACAAGTCAACATATAAAACCATAAAAACATTGAGTACTCAATCACTGCTCATCATCGCTCACACTAGCAATGATATGTTACTCTATGACTTTTATAAGTTGATTTTTGTAAACTTTTTATCAGGAAATTTTAATTTAAAGTGTGTTAGCATTTTTAATACAGCTCATAGCTCATAGCTCATAGCTCATACTCGTAACTCATAGCTCATAGCTCATAGCTCATAGCTCATACTCGTAACTCATAGCTCATAGCTCATAGCTCATAGCTCATACTCGTAACTCATAGCTCATAGCTCATAGCTCATAGCTCATACTCGTAACTCATAGCTCATAGCTCATAGCTCATAGCTCATACTCATACTCGTAACTCATAGCTCATAGCTCATAGCTCATAGTTCATAGCTCATAGCTCATAGCTCATAGCACATAGCACATAGCTCATAGCTCATAGCTCATAGCTCATAGCTGATAGCTCATAGCTCATAGCTCATAGTTCATAGCTCATAGCTCATAGCTCATAGCTCATAGCTGGTAGCTCATAGCTCATAGCTCATAGCTCATAGCTCATAGCTCATAGCTCATAGCTCATAGCTGGTAGCTCATAGCTCATAGCTCATAGCTCATAGCTCATAGCTCATAGCTCATATGGTTCATATCAATCTTAACTCAAACATGCAGCTCAAAATTCCTCATTGATACATGACCCGGGTTCGAATCCAGTTGTATCGCCACCCAAAATGGAAACAATTCAAGTTTCTAGTACTCACACGCCCTGCTCAAGCCGATCTTCAGCTTCATCGTGTTGACAAGGGTCTCCGCGGCGCCAACTTCAAATACGCAGTCAATGCCGACCAGCTTGGACTCGCCGGTGCACCACCTGAGCAGCTTCTGGCCGGGCGCCGGACTGCTCGGAATGTCGCCCTTCGGCCGGTAGCGCGGCTCGTTGTACAGCACCGACACCCTGCGCCAGTTGTTGTCCAGCATCAGCACTTCAATGGTAGCGGCAAGGTCCTGCACCAGCAGTGGGGTCACTCTGGTCAGCGAGCTGCCGCTCTTGATGCCGAATGCTGGATGAATGGCGCCAGAGGTGATCAGCGGGATTTCATTGTGAAAGGTAAACGGCAGGAACTGCGTCACAGAGTAGTCCGACACCGGCCCGAAGAAGGCGTGGATGCAGAGGCGCCTGCGGTTATTGGTGTGAAACGGTTTGCCAGGTGCGCGACAGAGACAGCTCACAAGGGTTGTGTGCCTCATCTGCCTCACTGCTTTCCTGTGACTCTCGCTCTTTTTCCCCCTCCTCCCCGTGACCCTCCCTCTCTTCTCTCTCTCCACTTTACCCTCTCCCCTCCCCTTTCTCACCTCTCCTCTCTCTCCTCTCTCCTCTCTCCTCTCTCCACTCTCCCGGTCTCTCCTCTCCCCTCTCCCTCTCCCCTTTGCCCTCTCCACTTCACCATCTCCCACTTCCCCTCTCTCCCCTCTCTTCTCTTCCCTCTCTCCCTCCCCTCTCCCCTCTCCCCTCTCTCCCTCCCCTCTCACCTCTCCCCTCTCTCCTCCCCCCTCTCCCTTCTGTATCTCCCCCCCTCTCCTCTCCTTTCTCTCCTCTCCCCCTCTATCTCTCCATCTCCCTCTGCCTCCCCAGCAGCAGCGGGTGCAACTTCGCCCATCTGCTTCTCATTCAACCATTCAGATTAAAACTCATCGATTGACGAAAGCCAGTCAAATTCTACCGATCTACTTATAGTAAAAACCAGCGAATTTTATTATGTTAAAAAAAAGTGAAAAAATATTTGAGCTGAGCCGAACATCAGAGCAGCTGACTATTCAAATTACAGGCTGCTCCATCTGCAAAATTAGCGCAACTGCAAGTATGTTCAGTTGAGGAAAGTCTTCAATGTCAGCTCTCGACTGTGGGTTGCAGAACTTTAGAGAGACACAGAGAGGGAGAAGGAGATAGCGGAACTCTTATAATTAACAGGTGGAACAATACAAAACCTGAGAAAATGCATTTGCCTCTCATGCTGGCGTGAGAAGAGCCGAGATGCAGGAAACAGAGGGAATTGGATTTGCTAATCTGAGAGATTTCGTTCTGATTGAGTCCATTAACTTCAGTCCTGGCGCATTGACAATTTTTTTTGAATAATTTAACAAATAATCCGATCTGTTTTTTTTCAGTACAAAGGGTTGAAAGATTCACCCTAATTCTCATTAAGATTCACCCTAATTCCCAATAAGATTCACCCTAATTCCATTAAGATTAACCCCTAATTCCATTAGGATTCACCCTAATTCCACTAAGATTAACCCTAATTCCATAAAGATTCACTCCAATTTTTATTAAGATTCACTCTAATAACATTAAGATTCACTCTAATTCCTGTTAAGATTCACCCTAATTCAATTAAGATTCACCCTAATTCTCATTAAGATTCACCCACAGAATACACCAGAATGCTCAATCAGCTTCCAAATCGAAAGCCGAAATATAAAACCATAGACACTACTCCTGAGGTGAAGAAGCGATAAGTAGTACTGAAATTTGAGAAGTAGTCACCTTTTTGTACGTTCATTCAAGGGGGAACATTATGATTCACCCTAATTCCATTAAGATTCACTCTAATTCCTATTAAGATTCACCCTAATTCCATTGAGATTCACTCCAATTCTATTCAGATTCACTCTAATAACATTAAGATTCACCCTAATTCAATTAAGATTCACCCTAATTCCCATTAAGAGTCACCCTAACTCCCATTAAGATTCACCCTAATTCCCATTAAGAGTCACCCTAATTCCATTAAGATTCATCCTAATTCCCATTAAGATTCATCCTAATTCCATTAAGATTCACCCTAATTCCCATTAAGATTCACCCGTATTCCATTAAGATTCACCCTAATTCCCATTAAGAGTCACCCTAATTCCCATTAAGATTCACCCGTATTCCATTAAGAGTCACCCTAATTCCCATTAAGATTCACCCTAATTCCCATTAAGAGTCACCCTAATTCCCATTAAGATTCACCCTAATTCCCATTAAGATTCACCCTAATTCCTGTTATGATTGACCCTAATTCTATTAAGATTCACCCTAATTCCTGTTATGATTAACCCTAATTCCATTAAGATTCACCCTAATTCCTGTTATGATTAACCCTAATTCCATTAAGATTCACCCTAATTCCTGTTATGATTAACCCTAATTCCATTAAGATTCACCCTAATTCCTGTTATGATTAACCCTAATTCCATTAAGATTCACCCTAATTCCTGTTATGATTAACCCTAATTCCATTAAGATTCACCCCATTAAGATTCACCCTAATTCCATTAAGATTCACCCTAATTCCTGTTATGATTAACCCTAATTCCATTAAGATTCACCCTAATTCCTGTTATGATTAACCCTAATTCCATTAAGATTCACCCTAATTCCATTAAGATTCACCCTAATTCCATTAAGATTCATAGGCAGCCATAGTTCAGTTCTGGGATCCAGGATCAGGCAAAAAAGCGGTTTTTTCAACAACCAAAAGTACGCTTTTAATCACTCGAGTGCGCAGGTATCTCTCAGCCCTAGGATTAAGTCGAGCGGTTCTCACCTCACTGCAATTTAATAAACCCTTCAGTCTCGACATCCGCAGCCTCTCTCTCTTCCTTTCCCTTTCTTTCTTCCCTTCCTTTCCCTTCCCTACACCGGACTCCCAGGTGTGACTTGAATTGTCTCAAGAAGCCGCTAGCTCAGCTGCCTTTAATTGGGAGAGATAACCCGATGCTTCAGTCCACGTCAGCTTCTGATCCGGCACGCTTCAAAGTTTGATTCCGTGCTTGGCTCATCATCATGTGCGGTTCACTACCGCGAAGGACAAGCTCTAAGGCGCAGCGAGTGCTACTCGTATGTGCTACTTGACACATCGGCTGTTTCAAGTTTATCAAGTCTGAAAGTTGATCAAGCTGCTTCTTTATTAGATGCGGCCCGCAAAGCCTCTCTATCCGGCCCTCGGGTATTTTTGAAACTTCACAATAGCAATTACCTTCAAGGTTTGCGTGTCCTGTTAGCTCTCTTATCTCTAATCTGCTGTCTCTTCTCTTTTCTCTCTCCTCTTCTTTTCTATCCTCTTCGCTTTTCTTCTTTCTCTTCTTGTTTTGTCTCCTCTCTCTTCTCTCTGCTCTTTTCTCTCTTTCTCTCTCTCTCTCTCTCTCTCTCTCCCTCTCTCTCCCTCTCTCCCTCTCTCTCTCTCTCTCGCTGCAAATGCTCTCTCTTA
The DNA here is from genome assembly GCA_002269645.1 of Macrostomum lignano. Taxonomy (NCBI): domain Eukaryota; kingdom Metazoa; phylum Platyhelminthes; family Macrostomidae; genus Macrostomum; species Macrostomum lignano. Next base: position 561,067 of record NIVC01000553.1, on the reverse strand, counting down.
TCTGCCCTGACGAAGAAAATAACAATTTCGAAACAGAGCAGAGAGGCCTGGAGACCAGCCCGCAGAAGCCCAGCCTGTGGCTCCGCTACATCGACGACGTCTTTGGAGTGTGGCGTGGCACAGAGGCGGAGCTGGTCCAGTTCCATCAACACCTGGACGCCCTCGACCCCAACATCCGACTTCAACTGAGCTACAGCAGCACAGAGGTGAACTTCCTAGACACCACCGTCTTCTGGGACCGCGAAGGCGACAGCAAAAGCCTGGCAACCAGGGTATATTTCAAGCCCACCGACAGCCGAGTCCTCATCCACCGCGGCTCCTTCCATCCTAAGCGAACTTTCCGGGGCGTGGTAAAGTCCCAGCTCCTCAGGTACGCCCGGCGGTGCTCCCGGATGGCCGACTTCGACGCAGCGTGCACCGGGCTGATGTCGAATCTGGTGCAGCACCAAGGCTACAGCCGGCGCTTCCTCCGCACCATCAAGTACGACGTGCTGACGGAGCTCGGCTTCTACCCGACCAGACGGTGGGAGTTCGGCTTCCTGCCGTGCAACTCGGCCCGACTCTGCAAGTGCTGCCAGGCGCACGCCAGGTTCACCTCCGTCTGCCCCGGATCAGCAGCCACGACAGTCCAGCTCATCATCAGTCAGCGGATCGACTGCAACGCCACGAACGCCGTCGATGCCGTGTTCTGCCGCCGGTGCGACCACACGGTCTACGTCGGCGAGACCGCCAACAGCATCCGCGGTCGCATGCTGGCGCACATCGGTGACATCCGGCACACCCGTGACACTCCGGTAGCGCGCCACTTCACCAGCGGTGGCCACAGTCTGACGGACTTCGCCTTCACCGGCATCTGGACACGCGATGGCACAGGACCCAGAGCTGACGAGCGGCGTCAGCGCCAGGAGGCCAAGTTTATCGAGGTCCTGAGGACTCATGTTCCACACGGCGCCAACGAACTTGCCGGCATACTGCACAAACCGGCCATCCCGCTGATCCTGCCCCACTGTGCGACCTCCGACGCCCTGGCTGCCAAAGTGAAGGACAGGGTGATACGCCACTGCGAGACCCCGGTGCTGCCCGCCTACACCAAGGGGAGAAGCCTCCGGACTCTGCTCTCTCATAGTCGGCTCGATCCTGCCAACTAGGCCCCTTTTGACGCCTGTACAAAGGCTCTTTTACTGCTATTTTTTCCCCTCTGTGATTTTTTCATTGACTTTATTTTGATTTATTCAGATTATTTATTCTCTGCTTTTTATTCATTTTTCTGACACTGTGTACGGTGCACCTGCATTTTTTGCTCTGAGCATTTAATAATAATTTTTATTTACCTTATCTATTTATTTCGCCATTTATTTTTGCAATTTTTATTCTACACTTAAAGGTCGTCTAGGCCCACTTGTACAGTTTTAGCCACCCCCCGCTTTTCTCATAGTCTCGGACTCGTTTTTATGTACTGACCATGCGTACTGTTTTAAGTGCTTGAGCACATCAATTTATCGATCGTCTCTCCCTGGCGATATCGCCTTTATATATTGATGGCAATTCGCGCCAAATAAACTTCACTCGCTTACAGCCCTGGCCCTGACGAAGAAATTTAATTTCGAAATATCGGCTACTCAATTTAAATTGACTTTTTTCAGTCCTTTCTGACTTTCTACCGTGTCAGTGCCCGAGATTGGAGGCGCCCTCCTCTCTCTCTCTATCTCTCTCTCCCTCTCTCTCTCTCTCTCTCTCTCTCTCTCTCTCTCTCTCTCTCTCTCTCTCTCCCTCTCCCTCTCTCTCTCCCTCTCTCCCTCTCTCTCTCTCTCTCTCTCTCTCTCTCGCTGCAAATGCTCTCTCTTATCTGCCCTGACGAAGAAAATAACAATTTCGAAATATCGGCAATTCAATTACACTGACTTTGTTCAGTCCTTTCTACCGTTACCGTGTCAGTGCCTGAGATCGGAGGTGCCCTCCTCTCTCCCTCTCTCTCTCCCTCTCTCTCTCTCTCCCTCTCTCTCTCTCTCTCCCTCTCTCTCTCTCTCTCCCTCTCTCCCTCTCTCTCTCTCGCTGAAAATGCTGCACCCACTCACCGCCTGCTCTCTCTGCCCAGGGACTGAGACCGGCTTCCGGATTTTTAATCTCTCAGAGCCTGTCCTGTGACTCTCCAAGAGCATCATCTATGGCATCGGTAACCAGTGCCACCCTGGGAAATCCTCTATGTAGGGATGACTAGAAGAACAATGAGAGATGGAATGAAGCAGCACAGGTCAAATATTAACAGGAGAATCGTTACTTCGGGGTCAGAGCACTTTCTCACCCCCCAATCACTCGATTGCAAACTTTGTCAACATTGCTATTGAACAGGTTCTTAATATTGTAACAACAAAATCGAACTAAGGGAAGAAATCTGGATTAAAAAACTGGGGACTGACAAACCGCCAGGTACGAACATCAGGGTCGACAATCATCTTCTCCGACCCATTCCTCTGGTCCTTCCTTTTCACCCATCTACGGTCTGGCTTGCCAACGAGATTGCTAAAAACTTTGAGAAGCTACAAAATAAACCAGGCTCCCGCATACTGCCCGCATTTACACGGCAACGAAATTTACAGAGCCTCCTGGCTCCCAATAAGTTTAATGCATTTCATCTAATCGTTTAGTACTTCGAAAAAAAAACAATTTTTTATAACAAATATACTGTCGATTGAAATTAATGGTGAAAAGCCTCTGGGACAAGTTAGAGCTAGACAAAACAGGGTTTTAAATGTACATCCGTCATATGTACAACTTACTCATCAATTTTATCAGACTAAGAAAAATAATACTTAAAAGACCAACTTGCATTGCATTACACACAGATTTTTGGCCTGACGAAGAGCCCAGAGGCTCGAAACCGGTAGCCCATATTTAAAAAAAATTGTTAAACACGGCGTGACCTCTCTTCTCTCTCTCTCTCCCTCTCTCTTCTCCTCTCTCTTCTCTCACTTATCTTCTCTCTTCTTTCTTCTCTCCTCCCTCCCCTCCTTTGGCCTCAATCTCAACAAAAGAGCTTTAACGGACACAATCAACAGTGAAAATTCCGAAGCATGGGCAAAATCTGCCTGAGTATGAAAGCCCCACAAAAGAGAAGAGAGCCACTCGTGGGGCTTCACTGCGGGACTGGTTAATCACGGCAACGTGTTGCCGTCAGTCAACTGTCTGATGCAGGCTAGTTAAATGTCAATGGAAAAAATTTACATTAATCATTGATTAAGACTTAACTTGATTAACACTTCAGTACGTTCGTTTTTTCGATGACTTATCAGGTGAGAGTCGAGTTGCGGCAGCAAAATTGAAATAAAATACATCTTTAGACACGATGCAAGTCACGCAAAACTTCTCTCTCTCTCTCTCTCTCTGATTTGAGAAGACAATTATTGACTTGAAGACAGCACACACAGAGAGAGAGAGAGAGAGAGAGGCAAGGAAATAGCAAAGAAAGTGCTCTGCACCGGCCACTCGCGCACACACAAACCAAGTTTGAAGTTAATGCAGTTTGGAATGGAATAAGACGGACTATAAGGAAAGCTTGCCGACTTACGCGGACGGAGCAATATTTATTTGATATTATGCAAACTTGAAAAATCAGCACAACGGACATGACCTGAGACTTCTCAAACAGAACCAAACCCCGGCTCTGGAGAGACAACAGAGAAACTCGAGCTTCGTATTTTTATCCTATGAAGTTCTCCAAAAAATATTTCTCAAACACTACAGAAACACTCGGATGAGCATTCTGTGCCTTAATAATTTCTTTTCCTACGAGTACTCTACTCTCTACATCATGATGATACTGATGATGATTTTGGTGATGATGATAATGAAGTTGGTGACGATGATGATGAAGATGATGATGGTGATGATGAAGATGATGATGTGATGATGATGCTGATGATGATGATGATGATGCTGATGATGATGATGAGGATGATGATTCTGATGATGATGATGATGATGAGGATGATGATTCTGATGATGATGATGATGATGGTGGTAAAGAAGAAGATGATAATGATGATGATGATGATGATGATGATGATGATGATGATGCTGATGATGATGATGATGATGATGATGCTGATGATGATGATGGTGATGATGGTGGTGGTGATGATGATGATGATGATCAAGGAGGGGAGGGGGTCACCACACATCCTCAATTACGCCAGCTAATGCTGAAACCCATTTTACAGCTGGGTGAACTGAAGCAATGCAGAGTTAAGTGTCTTGATCAAGGACGCAAATTGTTCCGAGTTGGTCGAGAGTCGAACTCCCGACCTTTCAGTCGTGAGTCCGATGCTCTAGCCACTTGGCTATCCCTTCTTTTAGATGGATTCTTTTAGACTTTTAGCTTTTTGAGAACAACAAAGTGTACACTTTACTTTTCTTTCTACTAGAACCTTTACAGATGATCCAAAAACATAATTAATCGAACTTTTAAAAGATAAAAATGAACTGCAAAATTTCGTGAATGCCACAGCACAGCAGCCTGGTTAGCCGTTCTCCCGAAGCTGAGAGCAGGATAAGAGCTTGAGAACTCCAAATGCCCCGCCGCAATTTTCGCGGCCTGCAGTTTGAGCTAAATTTCTGTCTTTAATTATTTTCAACGTCTCGCACAAGCGACAGCCGCATCATTCGGAATGACTCGAAGTATCCTTTACGAGCAAAGGGATAATTGGATCACCGGTGCAGGCAGGCTCCCGCCCAACACCTGCACAGACGTTTCTATGCACTTGCGAAAACTAGGGCTAACCTTTCATTTACTAACTAACTAACTAACTAACTAACTAACTAACTAACTAACTAACTAACTAACTAACTAACTAACTAACTAACTAACTAACTAACTAACTAACTAACTAACTAACTAACTAACTAACTAACTAACTAACTAACTAACTAACTAACTAACTAACTAACTAACTAACTAACTAACTAACTAACTAACTAACTAACTAACTAACTAACTAACTAACTAACTAACTAACTAACTAACTAACTAACTAACTAACTAACTAACTAACTAACTAACTAACTAACTAACTAACTAACTAACTAACTAACTAACTAACTAACTAACTAACTAACTAACTAACTAACTAACTAACTAACTAACTAACTAACTAACTAACTAACTAACTAACTAACTAACTAACTAACTAACTAACTAACTAACTAACTAACTAACTAACTAACTAACTAACTAACTAACTAACTAACTAACTAACTAACTAACTAACTAACTAACTAACTAACTAACTAACTAACTAACTAACTAACTAACTAACTAACTAACTAACTAACTAACTAACTAACTAACTAACTAACTAACTAACTAACTTACTAACTAACTAACTAACTAACTAACTAACTAACTAACTAACTAACTAACTAACTAACTAACTAACTAACTAACTAACTAACTAACTAACTAACTAACTAACTAACTAACTAACTAACTAACTAACTAACTAACTAACTAACTAACTAACTAACTAACTAACTAACTAACTTACTAACTAACTAACTAACTAACTAACTAACTAACTGAATGACTAACTAAGTAACTAACTAACAAACTATTTTCCCCATTTCCCCGATTTTCCCCACAAACTCTGGAGCAACATGAACTGGAAGGGTTTGATAATAGTGTATTTATTAACTCTTGAGTTGCCAGCCGATGCAACAAGCTACTCGTACATAAATTATTGAGTAATCAGACTGGACTCGACTGGTGGCTGATGAGGTCTGGAATGAGCTCTTATTCGCTGCTCTCAACGTGCTTCCGCCAGAAGCTTGGATATAAAGAAGTGCGTTATCCGAGTCTCAGCACATTGAGTTGATGATCATCCCTGCTGGTTACTCAGCTGGGCTTCTACAGTGCCCCCCCCCCACTCAGCTCCACAGTTCCAGGCTCAGTATCTCTGCTCACCTACCTCTGTCCTCTCCTGTCTCTGTCCTCTTCTCTCCTCTTCTCCCCACACGACCCTCTTCTCCTCTCCTCTCCCCAGTTCTCCTCCTCGTCTCCTCACATCTCCTCTCCTCTCCCATCTCCCCTCCTCCCACTTCTCTCTTCTCCCGACATCTCTCCTCCTCTCCACACATCTCTTCTCCTCTCCCCACATCTCCTCTCCTCACATCTCCTCTCCCCACATCTCCTCTCCTCACATCTCCTCTCCCCACATCTCCTCTCCTCATCCCACATCTCCTCTCCTCTCCCGACATCTCCTCTCCTCTCCCCACATCTCCTCTCCTCACATCTCCTCTCCCCACATCTCCTCTCCCCACATATCCTCTCCCCACATCTCCTCTCTCCACTCCCATCTCCCCTCCTCCCACTTCTCTCTTCTCCCGACATCTCTCCTCCTCTCCACACATCTCTTCTCCTCTCCCCACATCTCTTCTTCCCACATCTCCTCTCCTCACATCTCCTCTCCCCACATCTCCTCTCCCCACATCTCCTCTCCCCACATCTCCTCTCTCCACTTCTCTCCTCCTCTCCTCGCATCTCCTCTCCTCTCCCCACATCTCCTCTCCTCTCCCCACATCTCCTCTCCTCACATCTCCTCTCCCCACATCTCCTCTCCCCACATATCCTCTCCTCGCATCTCCTCTCCCCACATCTCCCCTCCTCTCGTCATCATTGCCCCGCATAAAACGAACGCAAGACTCACCCAACGGAAACATTATAGAAGTAGGCGTTCATCCTGTAGTTGAGGTAGTATGGGTCCACCGTCTCCACATCAGTCGCTGAACCGTCTGTCACACCCTCCAGGACTTTCTCGTACCATTTGACATCCTCGTAGATGAACTGGTGGCTGACCGCTCTGTCACCGGAGCCAGTAAGCAGCGGATGGAACTCGGACTGGCGTCTCTGCACCGCCCGCCAGCCCAGCCGGTAAGCCGGGTCAATCAGGGCCGCATTCACATAGTAAGCCGTGCACCTGGGTACCACAACGTACAGACTGAGCCGGTTGGTGCAGCTCCGATGAAGCAGGCAGCGACCGACTGGCGCGTGTTGGCATAGCAACAAGAAACACAGCTGCAACAACAAACCTGTCATTGAGTTAGCAATAGGCAAAGCTAAACCTCTTGCTGAACTGACGACAACCCGGGCTGCTACTGCAGGCAAGATACAAGATACAACTTGGCTTGAGTCAATTTTCAAATGATGACAAGCCGCTCTCATTGGTTGGTGCTCAACTGGCCAATTAGAGATGGAGAGTATCCAATGCTTTTGCGTTCATGGGTAAACGTGTCTGGCTCTCGCGACATTCTTTTGGGGGTTGTCGAGCTATTCGCAGCCATGAGGGCCAGCCCCCAAGGCATAGAGTGTGTTGATGTCTGACCATTAGAAAGTCTAATTAGTTCTAACTTAAGTCTAACTAGAAAGTCCTCCATTCCTCTCTACCACTCACTCCTCTCACCCTATCCCCCTCTCTCCCTTACTCACCCCCTCTCCCTCACTCACCCCCTCTCCCTCACTCACCCTCTCTCCCACTCACCCTCTCTCCCTCACTCACCCCTCTCTCCCTCACTCACCCCTCTCTTACTCACTCACCCTCTCTCCCACTCACCCCTCTCTCCCTCACTCTCCCCCTCTCCCCCTCTCACCCCTCTCTCCCTTACTCACCCCCTCTCCCTCACTCACCCTCTCTCCCTCACTCACCCCTCTCTTACTCACTCACCCTCTCTCCCTCACTCACCCTCTCTCCCTCACTCACCCTCTCTCCCTCACTCACCCCTCTCTTACTCACTCACCCTCTCTCCCTCACTCACCCCTCTCTTACTCACTCACCCTCTCTCCCTCACTCACCCCTCTCTTACTCACTCACCCTCTCTCCCACTCACCCCTCTTCCTCACTCACTCTCCCCCTCTCCCCCCTCTCTCCCTCACTCTCCCTCACTAATTTTCCCAGTCTTTCCATGCACATTTCGCACCAAACTAGTATTTCCCATTGCATTCGCTAAATACCATTATCTCATTATTTAAAGTACATTGCGACTTAAATAAATGTTTACAGCTTTCTCAGTCACTCCATCTCATTCTCTATAGTCGCTTAAAGATTCTCTTCTACCCAGGCAGCGGGAAAAATTTCACAATCAAAGCCCCCCCCCGCCCCTAATTCAATAGACAATCAGCCGACTCAAACCTTTTGAATTTGATAAAGTTACATACATCTCAATATCGCAATTCTCAATCGCGTGGCTTAACTCAATTTTCTCTGTCCCAGGGACTTTATGCAAAACAAGCCGAGCTTGTGAGGTTAATTGAAGGAAAAAACCGCAACCAACGAACACTCGATAGGATGGCGCAGCGAAGCGAGATAATGAAGTGCCTCCCTCCCTTCAAGGCAGTAACAATGTACTTTTTTATGCCAGGTAATCTAATATTTAATTCTATATTGCTTATAAATTAATTTAGGAGTTTGCATTTTGCAACAGACTCAATGTGTTTTGGGGCCATCTGGGTCAGGTGGTCAAGGATTTGAGACATCTGGGTCAGGTGATCAAGGATCTAAGAGACATCTGGCTCAGGTGATCAAGGATCTAAGAGACATCTGGGTCAGGTGATCAAGGATCTAAGAGACATCTGGCTCAGGTGGTCAAGGATCTAAGAGACATCTGGGTCAGGTGGTCAAGGATTTGAGACATCTGGCTCAGGTGGTCAAGGATCTAAGAGACATCTGGGTCAGGTGGTCAAGGATTTGAGACATCTGGCTCAGGTGGTCAAGGATTTGAGACATCTGGCTCAAGTGGTCAAGGATTTGAGACATCTGGCTCAGGTGATCAAGGATCTAAGAGACATCTGGGTCAGGTGGTCAAGGATTTGAGACATCTGGCTCAGGTGATCAAGGATCTAAGAGACATCTGGGTCAGGTGGTCAAGGATTTGAGACATCTGGCTCAGGTGATCAAGGATCTAAGAGACATCTGGCTCAGGTGATCAAGGATCAGAGACATCTGGCTCAGGCGATCAAGGATCTAAGAGACATCTGGGTCCAGGTGATCAAGGATCTAAGAGACATCTGGGTCCAGGTGGTCAGGGATCTAAGAGACATCTGGGTCAGGTGGTCAGGGATCCAGGTCAAGTTTATCATACTTAAAGATCAGAAAGGAAGTAGCATTGAGCGCCGGTCTTATTGCTCCCACCTGAATGTACATGTAAATGTACACGCGCATTGCCAATTCTCACTTCACCTGTCTTTACAGTGCCCTCCAACCACAGCTCAGTTCGGTCAGTGATTTCCGATAACCGTTAATTAGAGTGCATCCTTGATGCGGCAGTAATAATCATAATCAGTTACATTGTGAGCTGCAATCAGTGGACGCACTGCAGAGTTCAGCAGAGCGAAAGAAGCCATTTGATGTCGATGCACCGAAACAGAAATAAACGCCTCGCATCAGGCCTATCTGGATCTAACCAAAAGTGTAAAGTGGCACTAGATTACCTTTCAAAATGGCACCTTCATGCACAGAGTTGAAAAGTGGCACTCGATGACCGCTCAAAATGGCACTCATACTGTACATGTAGATTTGAAGTGGCACTCGATGACCGCTCAAAATGGCACTCATACTGTACATGCAGATTTGAAGTGGCACTTGACCGCACAAAAGGGTATCCATAGATTTAAAAAGTCGCACTCAATGACTACACAAAATGGCATTTATAAATTTGAAGCGGCAGTCGATGACCGCTCAAAATGGCACCCATAGATTTGAAAAGTGGCACTCGATGACCGCCCGGGCGTCCTGCATCTTTTGCATTGCCTTGGCTAGTGCGCCGTCCTCGCTCTGGCACCCAAATATTTTAAAAGTGGCACTAACGATAGGACTTTGACTTCGATAGGAATAATACAAAGTACTTAATTTAGGCCAACCCAATAAACGCCTCGTACAGTATTTAAGCGTAGTGGGAGCCAAAAAGGGCCGCATTGAGTATAGGTTATCGCAAAGTTTTCCTAAAGCAATTTCCGCCAACTTCTCTTTTAGAAGATGTCATATTTATAGCTGCGCTTATTAAACCACCTATCGATGCACACAACCACAAAAGAGAGTAAAAAAGAAGCACATTTCAAAGACACAACAAAGCTTCGTAATTGTTTGGATGAATATATGCATAATATAATGTATATTTATTAATAATAGAATATATATGCAATTATAAGCCTGCAGATAGCAGACTTCACAGGAGAAAATTTCTGCCATGCCTCATGCCATCGTGTATTAATAGTAGTAATATAATATTAACTGTTACTTTGTATTAATATTACTGCATATGTAACACGTAGAAATATTAATTATATATTTGTACGCTCGTAGGAAGAAAAAACATAAACTGAGGATTAAACAGCTCGGGATTTGCCCTATTTCAATTTCAACCACTAATTTCTAATTGAAGCTAATTTCAATCACTGATAACGCCAACAATAAAGGTTAAATCTCGAACGCGACACTTTATCTTCCTTTCCGACTGCAGCAACTGAAAATTTGTACAAGCATCTGGTCGAGTTTACTGTGCAGAGGGGCAGATGGCAATAAATGAACGAACACAGTATTGAGAGTAATATGTGTAGTAAAAATAATAAATTTCAATTTCTTATATTATATACTGAATAGTGAACAGGAGACAGGCAGACAGGAAAACAAAAGGTGGGACAAAAAAACGAAAAGCAGGTCTACACTACTAAACTAGAAATATACTACTATAAGTACACCAAAAGTGTCTAACATTTTAGCTCCAACAACAATGAGTTGTACCCCAGGGCAAGCATCTGAAGAATCTACATAAACAGAAGCAGAGACTGAGAGAGAGTTCAAGTTGAGACTAAGATGAAGAAAGAATTTAGAGAGAGAGGTAGAAAAAAGCAGACCAGAACGTAAGCACGCGTGCGAGTTCTTGTTAGTAAAAATATTAGTCTCGCAATGTCATTGTTATGGTTAGAATTTAGTGATTTTTTTTACAAAAGAATTGCAATTTTCAATATCTACATAAAATGAACAGTGCATGTGCTGAACACTCTTCTTACCAACTTTAATAATAAGTTGGTATGGCGCGCTTATTTCCATTCGTACTATCTACCTTGAAGAATTTAGATTAAGAAGTGAAAGAGGGACGTTAAGCAAAAGCAACTACTAACAATAGGAAAGCAGTAGTGTAAGCAAACTTCATATATTTTATCTTAATGTGTTGCCAACAGAAGCAGGAAAGCCGAAAGCAACAGAAAAGACAAATTTAAACAGATATTAGTCATCATTGAGGACAGGAAAAATTTGCTCTGAAATCAATGCAATTATTAACGAGAAGATTTAATTTGTAATTAATATTAGTTTAGCAGAATCGTAAAGAAAAACACCCAATTTATAATTAAATTAACTTTGTTCGTTTAAGCTACTAAACAATTTAGTAGCATTAAACATTGTTTTCATACCCAACCTTAACTCCGCGTTGGGCAAGGATTAAATGTACACTGCAATGAACATTAGTTCACGTCACGTGATTTCTGTCAGCTAATTTTCTTTATTGCCCTCTCCCTTATCTGTTCGTGCGCTTTTCTTCTATAGTCTATACAAACCCCGCGCCCCGATTTATTGCCCAACCCCCTCCCCCCACTGGGCCAAGCTAAAATGTACACTGCCTGCCGGGCGTGGGCAATGTACATTTTATCTAGCACTTGTTTCGTAAAACTTGTCTCGCGATTCTCTCGTTTAGAAAGAAGCCCAACTTCGCGCCTTCCTCCAAAAAATAACTGCTATATATTTACTCGCTACTGAATGGTTAGAAAGTAGTAGTAAATCTCATTTTACAAAAGAATGTAAATATGTGAAGAAAAGTGACACCAATATCAGTTATCATTATTATAAGCGGCTGTAGACTGGATAAGAAAGAAACACAGGAAAAAAAGATAACAAAATATACTGAATACGAACACGACAGGTGCTTACTAAACGTAGATGATTATATTCGTATACTTTCACATATTTCAAGAAAGCAAAAAACGCACTGAGAGCGATAGAGACAGACAGAGAAGAGATCTCGCGCTGGAGTGAAGCCCCCAGAAACATGGACAGACGACACTTTTAACTAAAAAAAGTGCAAATATGTCCGAATACATCATTTTTCTTTATAAATCTAACTTAATAAATAAAACCCTGCAAGCACATTATTAATTAATTAAATAATTTGCCGTTCTATTTTTGCTTATGAAATCTGCCTGTGTCACTGTGCCTCGAACACAAAGCTTGTGAACAGTGTGGGTCAGTTAAGTCAGTATAGAAGTCGATTATTTGCAGCAGGACGACCCGCGCCCGGAGTCGCCGGAGCCGCCGCCCTGCTGCAGCCGCTGGCCGCCGCTAGCGCCACCTCCGGCGCCGCCGCCGATGCCGCCAGCCGCGTCGCCCAGTTGAGCCAGCCGCTTAGCAACAGACAGAAACAGATCGTTGACATTCATAGCCGTCTTGGCACTGGTCTCCATGAAGATCAAGCCTTTGTCGTCGGCGAACTGCTGAGCCTCAGTTAAGTCGACCAGCCGCTGCTGTTGAAGATCGACTTTGTTGCCGGCTAAAGCGACTACCTTTACCGCGGTGGCTTTTTCGTTCAGCTCGCGAATCCAAGATTTGGCTCGTTGAAACGAATCGGAGCTGGTCACGTCGTACACTACAATGGCCGCTTGGGCGCCTCGGTAGTACATTGGAGCCAGCGAGTGGTACCGCTCCTGCGGGGTGGGTGTTCATGTCACTCCGGTGTGAGTTGGGCGATTGTGTAAATCTGGTGGCTCCCATTGGAGATTTTATGGGGATTTCGGAAGATCTCATTTAGATTTTGAGTCATCTATATGAGTATTTGGAAAGGCTTTTTAGGATTCAGGAAGCTCTACTAAAGATTCATGATCTGAACATTCAGGGAGATCTTGATTTGATTCAGGAAGATCTTGACTGGATTCAGGGAGATCTTGATGGGATTCAGGGAGATCTTGATGGGATTCAGGGAGATCTTGATTGGATTCAGGGAGATCTTGGGGTCATTCAGGGAGATCTTGACTGGGATTCAGGGAGATCTTGATGGGATTCAGGGAGATCTTGATGGGATTCAGGGAGATCTTGATTGGATTCAGGGAGATCTTGGCGTGATTCGGGGAGATCTTGATTGGATTCAGGGAGATCTTGATGGGATTCAGGGAGATCTTGGGGTCATTCAGGGAGATCTTGACTGGGATTCAGGGAGATCTTGATGGGATTCAGGGAGATCTTGATGGGATTCAGGGAGATCTTGATTGGATTCAGGGAGATCTTGGCGTGATTCGGGGAGATCTTGATTGGATTCAGGGAGATCTTGATGGGATTCAGGGAGATCTTGATGGGATTCAGGGAGATCGTGACGGGATTCCGGGAGATCTTGATGGGATTCCGGGAGATCTTGATTGGATTCAGGGAGATCTTGGCGTGATTCGGGGAGATCTTGATTGGATTCAGGGAGATCTTGGCGTGATTCGGGGAGATCTTGATTGGATTCAGGGAGATCTTGGCGTTATTCAGGGAGATCTTGATTGGATTCAGGGAGATCTTGGCGTGATTCGGGGAGATCTTGATTGGATTCAGGGAGATCTTGGCGTTATTCAGGGAGATCTTGGCGTCATTCAGGGAGATCTTGGCGTTATTCAGGGAGATCTTGGGGTCATTCAGGGAGATCTTGACTGGGATTCAGGGAGATCTTGATGGGATTCAGGGAGATCTTAGGGTCATTCAGGGAGATCTTGGGGTCATTCAGGGAGATCGTGACGGGATTCCGGGAGATCTTGAGGGGATTCAGGGAGATCTTGATGGGATTCCGGGAGATCTTGATGGGATTCAGGGAGATCTTGATGGGATTCAGGGAGATCTTGATTGGATTCAGGGAGATCTTGATGGGATTCAGGGAGATCTTGATGGGATTCAGGGAGATCTTGATGGGATTCAGGGAGATCTTGATGGGATTCAGGGAGATCTTGAGGGGATTCAGGGAGATCTTGAGGGGATTCCGGAAGATCTTGAGGGGATTCCGGGAGATCTTGAGGGGATTCAGGGAGATCTTGAGGGGATTCCGGGAGATCTTGAGGGGATTCAGGGAGATCTTGATGGGATTCAGGGAGATCTTGATGGGATTCAGGGAGATCTTGATGGGACGAAACAGATTTAGGAATTTATAAAACGTAGAAATGAAAATTAACATTGGAAGAATGAAATAAAAAACTAAAAAAACTCACTTGACCAGCCGTGTCCCAAATCTCAAACTTCACTGTAACATCGTCAACTACAACCGTCTGTGTAAGAAATGCCGCCCGATGGTTGACTCCTGATACTCGTGAAACTGGCCCTTGACAAATCTGAGCACTAGAGACGATTTGCCAACCGCCGATTCGCCCAGCAACACAAGCTTGAATTGGCACTGGCGCGCTGTTTGCATGGCTGCAAAATTGACATCTTTTTAACAATTAAGGCTATTCTTGTCTAGTTTAGTGAAACCTCATATATAAGAAAAAGTAAAATACCATGAAATTAAAAATTTGTCAATAAGATACATCATACATCATAATTATGTGAATATATGCACTAACCCCTGAAATGGCACTGGTCATGAAGGAGAGAACAAAAATTAACTTGTTTTTTTATTTTTTATTGCCAATGCATTTTGACCCTTATAGGTAATCGTGCCATTTCAAGGCCAAGGCCAAAGGTAAGGTTATATAGTTTATCAAATGATCATTAAATTCTAATAAAGAAAGCTATTTTTTATACTAGGGCAAAAAGGATAATAAGCTAAAGCCAAAACAAATAATAAATGTCTAACAAAAATTAGACAACAATGGAACAAATGGAACAAATGGAACAAAAAATGGAACAATATTTTTTTAGAAAAAAAGATAAGAACCAAATTTTGATTAAAGGCCACAATTATTTTGGCCATCCTGTGGAAAATGATACCATGATAAGAGTCACTAGAGTTGTTGCAAACCATGCTCTAGTGACTCTAACATGTCTAAGGCAACTCTAGTGACTTTTTAACAACCTTAATGCATCAAATGCAATGGAGAGGTGACCATTGCATCATAGGTGCTTAGCTTTTTACTAACTCAGTAGGCTATTACGAGCGTAGATGCTACATGTAGTTTATTACAAAACTTGTACTGCATTTTTGGCTCCCCAATGCTAAGATACTAAGCTAAAAAATACTACTAGCACTTCACAAACTTATGCAGATGTCAGGCTGTAGGGTTAGTGTTAGGGTTGGTATTAGGGTTTAGGTTTAGGGTTAGGTTCAGGGTTATTGCGTTAAGATTCGGGTTAGGGTAGCTTATAACTTAACACATGTAGCTTATTAAAAATGTTTATCATGGAAGCGTCATGCAAAAATAATGGAAGCATCATGCAAAAAATAATGGAAGTGTCATGCAAAAACTCATGGACAAAATATTAAATTTAGGGTTATGGTTAGAGTTAGGGTTAGAAGTTTGACAGGAGATTTTTTAAGATTTCAAGGCTACATGTAGCTTATTAAAAAATGTGTATTGCATTTCTTTGGCTCCCCAGTGAGAGGCGTAGATTGCTAGTTGCATTCTAAAAAAAACTTTTTGCTCACTTTTGCAGCTATTATTCAGCAACAGAGTTTGTCCCAACTGTCACTAATTCAAGGCTGTGGTTGGACATCTAATTAACTGAGCTAAATGCTGTGGCTATGGTTTGTACAGTGAAAAGAAGTTGTGGAAAAGATTTGTGACCTGTATTTGCTTGACCTGTGACCTGTGACCTATATTGTCATTCTAGTTATTAATTATTCTAGGTGTCTGATCTGTTATGATTTCACGTGTGATGCATTTTAAGGTACTTGTAGACTTTAGGTAAATGTGTATATTATAAGAAAAGGTATAGTAATAAGTTTGAATTTCAGCATGATGTATAAGCTATATATCAGGCATTTACCTCAAATCCAGCTTTTGTATACCTGTACTGTTTGTCTCTGCATATATGCATGCTACTCATGAACAACGCAATCAATCATTACAAGTTAGGTGTCTCTAGAAAGCAGCTTTTCCCTTCTACAATTTGCTACCAGAATCATTTGGTTCTGTCAGTTTTATCAAAAGTTACAACTACATATGTAGCAAAAGGTCACCCATAGACTTACAAGAAAAAATGTTGCAAAAAATTTTTAGTTCACCTTCCTTTGCTTTCTTGAAGGCATAAATTTTTTCTCTATAGAAAATTCTCGCTTCAGCTTAGCTGAGAAGTCAAACTTTTAGTGTTAGTGTGACTTCTTGAGAAATTTTCACTGCTTTTTCTTGCTGTTTGAAGAGCATATCACCTACCTTGGCTGCTGCATTACCATGAATATGAACTCAAAAGGACTACATGCTGCAATTTTCACACTTAAGAAGCTTGGAAAGAGGTGCTCTGAGATCTTTTCAGATTTATGAAACATTTATAGAGCTAGCGGGGTAAGCAGGATGACAGTTTACAACTGGGTTAAGCAGTTTGAGGCAGGAAGGACCAATGTTGCTGATCTGCCCAGGTCTGGCCAACCTAGCACATTGGGCTCTGATGCTCTTATTGAGCTAATTCTGGATCTGCTAGACTGTTGGCTGACTATTCATCAGATGGCAGACAGGCTGGATACCCCAAGCAAAACTGTGCACTGCTACTTATCACACATAGACTTTGCCAAGCTGACTGCTTGATGGGTTCCCAGTTTAATATTGCAATTACTCTTCTCCAAATTTCTTGTAAGTCTATGGGTGACCTTTTTCTACATATGTAGTTGTAACTTTTGATAAAACTGACAGAACCAAATGATTCTGGTAGCAAATTGTAGAAGGGAAAAGCTGCTTTCTAGAGACACCTAACTTGTAATGATTGATTGCATTGTTCATGAGTAGCATGCAAAAGTATAAGTACTTATGGAACACCCCTCATAAAAGACTTTATTCAAGAGAAATTTAACACAAATGTAGAAAAAGCTGTTTGCTTCAAAATGTTTTATACCTATAGTTAGCAGTTTGGCAACTGCCAGCACTCAATATGCTTTTTATTCCTGCTTGATATTACCTTTTTCTTGTGTTGTTCATTTTATCCTACAAAGGCTTTGTTGTTGCATATGTACATATAATTATAGCTACTTGATTTATCTGTATCAATTGAACTAGGGAAGTGAATGAAGTTCCTCAGCTAGGTTAGGTTGCGAATAGTTGATAAATAATGGTCAGGTATTGCACAATGGTGGGAGATACTTGTATGCAGTCAAGATAGGAATATTACTGTATAGTTGCTTTTTGCAGCTACGAGTATAAAGTATAGACTGCATAATGAGCAGGAGGAAGAAGAAGATATGATAGAGGACAAGGCAAGGTTTTGATACCTTACCTGGAAGACTTACAGGAAGAGTTTGGAGACCAACAGCAACTAGGAATTGAGCAGAGCTCTGCTAGTGAACCTATATCAGCAGTAGCAATTACTGCAACAAAATGATATGCCTAACCCTAGCAAAACAGACTTGCTACATTCAATTGGCTGCTTGAGGAGCAACAGTGGCTATTGCAATGATAGCAACAGCTATTAAAGTTTCAGCAGTGAATGTGCAAAGCAG
>NIVC01000553.1:452053-538259 GCA_002269645.1 Macrostomum lignano | reverse complement strand
ACAGCATCTGACACTCATTCTACAGCATCTGACACTCATTCTACAGCATCTGACACTCATTCTACAGCATCTGAACTCATTCTACAACATCTGACACTCATTCTACAGCATCTGACACCATTCTAACAGCATCTGACACTCATTCTACGGCATCTGACACTCATTCTACAGCATCTGACACTCATTCTATACAGCATCTGACACTCATTCTACAGCATCTGACACTCATTCTACAGCATTGAATACTCATTCTAAGGCATCTGAACACTCATTCTACAGCATCTGACACTCATTCTACAGCATCTGACACTCATTCTAAGCATCTGACACTCATTCTACAGCATCTGACACTCATTCTACAGCATCTGAACCGCACTCATTCTACAGCATCTGACACTCATTCTACAATCTGACACTCATTCTACAGCATCTGACAACTCATTCTACAGCATCTGACACTCATTCTACATCTGACACTCATTACAGCATCTGACACTCATTCTACAGCATCTGACACTCATTTCTACAGCATCTGACACTCATTCTATACAGCATCTGACACTCATTCTACAGCATCTGACACTCATTCTACAGCAACTGACACTCATTCTACAGCATCTGACACTCATTCTACAGCATCTGACACTCATTCACATCTGACACTCATTCTAACAGCATCTGACACTCATTCTACAGCATCTGACACTCATTCTACAGCATCTGACACTCATTCTACAGCATCTGACACTCATTCTAACGCATCTGACACTCATTCTACGCATCTGACACTCATTCTACAGCATCTGACACTCATTTTACAGCATCTGACACTCTGCTAACGCCTCTGAACTCATTCTAAGCATCTGACACTCATTCTACAGCATCTGACACTCATTCTACATCATCTGACACTCATTCTACAGCATCTGACACTCATTCTACAGCATCTGACACTCATTCTACAGCATCTGACACTCATTCTACGCATCTGACACTCATTCTACAGCATCTGACACTCATTCTACAGCATCTGACACTCATTCTACAGCATCTGACACTCATTCTACAGCATCTGACACTCATTCTACAGCATCTGACACTCATTCTACAGCATCCGACACTCATTCTACTGCATCTGACACTCATTCTACGGCATCTGACACTCATTCTACAGCATCTGACACTCATTCTACAGCATCTGACACTCATTCTACAGCATCTGACACTCATTCTACTACAGCATCTGACACTCATTCTACAATCATCTGACACTCATTCTACAGCATCTGACACTCATTCTACAGCATCTGACACTCATTCTACAGCATCTGACACTCATTCTACAGCATCTGACACTCATTCTACTGCATCTGACTCATTCTACGGCATCTGATACTCATTCTACAGCATCTGACACTCATTCTAACGCATCTGACACTCATTCTAACGCATCTGACACTCATTCTACAGCATCTGACACTCATTCTACTACAGCATCTGACACTCATTCTACAGCATCTGACACTCATTCTACAGCATCTGACACTCATTCTACAGCATCTGACACTCATTCTAAGCATCTGACACTCATTCTAGCATCTGACACTCATTCTACAGCATCTGACACTCATTCTACAGCATCTGACACTCATTCTACAGCATCTGACACTCATTCTACAGCATCTGACACTCATTCTACGCATCTGACACTCATTCTACAGCATCTGACACTCATTCTACAGGCATCTGACACTCATTCTACAGCATCTGACACTCATTCTACAGCATCTGACACTCATTCTACAGCATCTGACACTCATTCTACAGCATTGATACTCACACGGCATCTGATACTCATTCTACAGCATCTGACACTCATTCTACAGCATCTGACACTCATTCTACAGCATCTGACACTCATTCTACAGCATCTGACACTCATTCTACAGCATCTGACACTCATTCTACAGCATCTGACACTCATTCTACAAACTGACACTCATTCTAAGCATCTGACACTCATTCTACAGCATCTGACACTCATTCTACAGCATCTGACACTCATTCTACAGCATCTGACACTCATTCTACAGCATCTGACACTCATTCTACAACATGACACTCATTCTAAAGCATCTGACACTCATTCTACAGCATCTGACACTCATTCTACAGCATCTGACACTCATTCTACAGCATCTGACACTCATTCTACATCGACACTCATTCTACACTGACACTCATTCTACAGCATCTGACACTCATTCTAACAAGCATCTGACACTCATTCTACAGCATCTGACACTCATTCTACAACTGAAACTCATTCTACAGCATCTGACACGCATTCAGGCATCCGAATTAGGTCTACAAAAACTTAACGTTTATTTAATTAAAATAGTCACACATACTTGTTTACCATACGGGCAAAATTACCAATGGCATATAAATACAATGCATGGGAAACCAAAAATTAGTTTCTATGCATGGGAAGAATAGCCGTTACCCGCACTAATTGATCCGCGATCCTCTCAATCTCTGCAGCAGAAATTTCCTGAGGGAAGCCACTAGGAGATTCTATTACAGGGCCAAGTCTGGGACTTTATTATTGCACCCCTTACTAGCAAACCGAAAGCATTAAAAATCTGAATTTGAATTCTGCAAACTATAAAACAGCGTCTCCGACTCTCTTTAGACGTCGAAATCCTAAATTTAGGTCATTAATAAAATGCAGCAAGCTATGGCTGTATTAAAGTAATTCTTATATATAGTTTTAACCAGACAAATGAGGTCTGCTCTGTCTGTGTGACTAACATTTTGTTTCTTATTGAATCCAGCAAATTTTCTATAGTTAGGATTAATTGCAGTTCACTCTTTTATTAATCCTAACTTCACGCAGTTGACCCTTTGATCTCCGCCCTCTACTTTCCGCCCCTTAATCTCCGCCCTCTACTTTCCGCCCCTTAATCTCCGCCCTCTACTTTCCGCCCCTTAATCTCCGCCCTCTACTTTCCGCCCTTAATCTCCGCCCTCTACTTTCCGCCCCTTAATCTCCGCCCTCTACTTTCCGCCCCTTAATCTCCGCCCTCTACTTTCCGCCCTTAATCTCCGCCTCTACTTTCCGCCCCTTAATCTCCACCCTCTACTTTTCGCCCTTAATCTCCGCCCTCTACTTTTCGGCCTTAATCTCTGCCCTCTACTTTTCGATCCTTAATCTCCGCCCTCTACTTTCCGCCCCTTAATCTCCGCCCTCTACTTTCCGCCCCTTAATCTCCACCCTCTACTTTTCGCCCCTTAATCTCCGCCCTCTACTTTTCGGCCTTAATCTCTGCCCTCTACTTTTCGATCCTTAATCTCCGCCCTCTACTTTCCGCCCTTAATCTCCGCCCTCTACTTTCCGCCCTTAATCTCCGCCCTCTACTTTCCGCCCCTTAATCTCCGCCCTCTAGTTTCCGCCCCTTAATCTCCGCCCTCTACTATCCGCCCTCTACCTTCTGCCAATAATCTCCGCTCTCTATACTCTCCGCCTCTAAACTCCGTCCTTTACTTTCGGACCTCGGCCCCTGATCTCTTCTCTTGCTCTCCATTCCTAAGTCTGCTCTCTAATCTCTATGGCCTTGACCTACTCTCCGCCCTCTACTGCATATTCTCCACAACGTCTCTGGCAAGAATTCTGGCAAGCCTGCATTTCAGCTTCACCATGTGGAATGCCGAAATTAATTCAGCATCCTGCACCACCAGCAGCAGCAGCACCAGCAGCAGCAGCAGCATCTCCAATATTGAGGCCAAACGATATGCAGGGTCCCCCCGTGTAAGTTGGTGTTTCAACAGTAATACGAAACCGCCATTCCGTAATATAAGCGCCCCGCCCCCCCCCCCCAACTGCAGCATCGAATTCTTGCACTTGCGTTGCAATGCACACAAATTATAAGCTATACAAATGCATAGTGTGCAAAAAGTGAGAGTCACTCAATATAGCCCTGTATAGAGAGGTGGGGGCAGTCTGCTGCAGTCTCAATGCAGAGGATAAGTCATCAAATTTTTTTTTTTATACATTATACTGTTTTTAAGATTATTTTTATCGCTACGAATACAGGTACGGATTAAGACAATTTTGAATGGGGGGCGCAGATTACTAGGGTACGTGTATATGTATATCATGTACATATAAATGTACACGATAATGTGTGTGTAATGTGTGATAATGTGTGGGGAGAGGGGAGAAAAGAGGGGGAGAGAGAGAGGGAGAGAGGGAGAGGGGAGAGGGGAGAGGGGAGAGAGGGAGAGGGGAGAGAGGAGAGAGGAGAGAGTAGAGGGAAGAGAGTAGAGGGGAGAGAGTAGAGGGGAGAGAGTAGAGGGGAGAGAGGATAGAGGAGAGAGGATAGAGGATAGAGGATAGAGGAGAGAGGATAGAGGAGAGAGGAGAGAGGATAAAGGAGAGAGGAGAGAGGAAAGAGGAGAGAGGATAGAGGAGAGAGGAGAGGATAGAGAGGAGAGAGGAGAGAGGAGAGAGAAGAGAGGAGAGAGGAGAGAGGAGAGAGGAGAGAGGAGAGAGGAGAGGATAGAGAGAAGAGAGAAGAGAAGAGTGAGGAGAGAGGATAGAGGATAGAGAGAAGAGAGAAGATCAGGACAGAGGAGAGAGGAGAGAGAGAAGTATATTCGAAAGGAAAAGTGAATAATAGACAGGCAGTGCAGAGTAGAGAGTACAGACAGTCTTACGTCTCGTTCAATGAATGAAGTATTTGAAAAGTCTTGGGAGTTACAAATGTAGTTATTTAAAAGTGTTGCATTGTGGCTGGTAATACTAATAATCAGGCCTGAGACCTTGAACTCAGTTTAGACAGTCTTGGCGGCTGCCAATATTTTTGAGGAGTCGAGTTTTACCACTCGGTGGGGAAATCGCTGACCAGACTCAGTATAGGATCGGGAATCCCATTGGACCGCAGCTGCCCAAAATTCACGATGGGTGCATGGCGGTCGGGGAGCTCCCAGCCAATCAGGGCTCGCTCCGCAGAGTCACTAGAAAACAACCAAAAGTAGATTTTGCGCCCTCCGTCAACGTCACATGCAGAAGCCACTTCAGTTTAAAACAAAATCCACAATTTCGGTAAGCTGTGTCTTCCTTCACGTCCTACAGGGCCCCAATATAATTTAAGATTTGCTAGCAACAGTTTCGTAAATCGGTTGGAGCTTACGACAAATTCCATAACTTGGATCGGATGGTAAGTTTAGTTTACTAGTATAAAATAATATTGTATTATTGCTTTAGCGTGATTAATAAATTATTCACTAAGAATTGCCTATGCACAGAAAGGGTCCCGGCTTCCTTATAGCTGAGTGGGTGGTGTATAAGTTAAGCAAACCTGACGGCGGTTAGTATGCTAATACGGTTAGTATGTTAGTATTCAATGACTTATTGGATAGGGGGCGCCAAACAGGGCGCGCCAAACAGAGGGCGCCAAACAGAGGGCGCCAAACAGAGGGTGCCAAACAGAGGGCGCCAAAGAGAGGGCGCCAAACAGAGGCGCCAAAGAGAGGGCGCCAAACAGAGGGCGCCAAACAGAGGGCGCCAAAGAGAGGGCGCCAAACAGAGGGCGCCAAACAGCCAACAGGCGGAGGCGCCAAACAGAGGGCGCTAAGCATTGATTTAGGGGGCAACGGCGGTCAGCAATGAGAATCAATAGTGAAAGTAAAAACACTATATATATTAAAGATTCAGTTTAGTTTATTACATTTCGGATTTGTTTTACCAAATCTTGGCTAACAGAAGTGGAAGGACAGAAGATTTGCTGTTTTGCACAGCGCTGAATAGGGTTTCGGCCATAGAAAACTTCGGCTAAGAAAAACACACCAAAGAGATAGGAACAGCTGATCATATAGCATTATCAAGTGAGCTAAGCGAAAAATATGAAAACCAGAATAATATTTGAGTGAAATCATCTTTAACTCTGGTAATAAATCAAAATGAGTTGCTGTATAAAGCCGCTAGACACCTAGCTACAAAGTAACCTTATAATTGACTAATATTATCATGATTATTATTCATAGTTTGAATCGCGCGTTAAATCCTACAAGCCATCATTGAAGTCAACCTGTAAAATGATATTAAAAAACTGCATGTGGCTTCCCTGATCCCCTCCTTCATCGCGCTTGGTTGCCAACTGATTTTTTTGGGTGGAGGGCTAAAAATGCAGGTAAAAAATGTTTTGAACTGCATGGGTTATGCGGTTAAATCAAAGTTTAACGCTGCCCATAATAGTTTATTAATTGACAAAATTTTGCCTCACAAACTTCGGTATCCATGCGCTAGCATATTATGCAGGCAGGGAGATTGCTGCATTGATTTTTAAGCATAATGAGATAGTTGTCCCATAATCTGGGTCTTCTCAGACGGTTTCAGATCCCACATGTATATATTTATAGATCCCAACAGTTAGTTTTAGACACCATAAAATCGAAAGACAAAGACCCATCTTTCGCACCTAAGAGATTTCACTCGTGGGGTCGAATGACCGCCTATGATGGAGCTAAGCGTTATTCTATACGCCTAAGAATCTGAATGGAATCTGTTCACCTGGTGGAAGGTGCTAAAAAACAAGTCCACAAGGAATCAGATCGGACCACCCCCAGAGCTATGCCTGCATTAAGTATGCGTCGAAACATTGCTTCTAAAAATAAAGCATATTAAAATGCTTTCTACAATGTTATTTTTGGCCTAAATGCAGTGCTTTAAAACAATTTGGGTTTATGGTGTAGTCCGATGCATCTAAACAGTTTCAGGGGAGTTCTGTTATCGTCATTAATAAATCGCATTCAAAAGCTACAAAATTGAGAAAGTAGACGGCGCGAGTAACTATACACAAATTTTATTACAAAGATCCTTCGTCATATAATTAGTTAGAAATAGTTTGCTCTTCATTTCTATTTTTAGAATCAGAAATGATGACAATAACAGCGTGCTCTCGGACAGTGCAGCAGCAACAGCAACAGCAACAGCAACAGCAGCTTCAGCCATCGGACAGTTTCCTAGAGAAGTCGATGGAAATCAGCCCAATTGGACATCAGATGAGCTACTTCACTCTGACTCATCAGCATCCTCAGCAGCAGCAGCAGCAGCAACAACAACACAGTCCGCCAGAGCAGCCAGGCCAGACTCCTTCATCTCTGCTCCTGCAAGACGTGAAGCCCAGCTGTTTGCCAGTAGAACCCTCTTGGTCAGGCGGTCACGGACTCGACGGTGTACCCGCCCAGACGCACGTGTACTTTGCCAGCTACACCTTGGTCAGCAACGGGGCACCGGCTGCAGCCTTCCAGCAGCACCAGCAGCAGCAGGCGATGCCTCATCTTCCACCAGAGTACATCGCAGCCAGTCATGTGCAAGTGGCCGCCAACGCGTCAACCTCGGAGACGAACGACTGCTCAGCGATGCAGCAGCAGCAGCAGCAATTTGACAGCAGCCACATGCAGTATCACCAGCATCAGCAACACCAGTTGCAGCATCCATCGACGCTCCATAATCATCCTCATCATCATCATCATCATCAGCAGCAGCAGCAGCAGCAGCAACAAGTCCAGCACCAGGATGGCTCACCGATCTACCTCAGCACCGCCGAGGCATATCACCAGCAGACTTACCATGAGTATCAGCAGCAGCAGTTTGCGGACCATCAACAAATGCACCATCAGCAGCTTCAGCAGCGGCAGCAGCAGCCGCCACCGCAGCTGCCGCAGCAGCATCAAAGACAGCCGTCTGGCTCAGATGAGCACTCAGCGACGCCAGGAGGAGCGGGCGACCCCGGCGAGCTGTGCCTCTTCAAGGCTGTCGAACGTCGAGCCTGCGACGTCTGCGGCGACACCGCGGCCGGATTTCACTGCGGCGCCTTCGTGTGCGAGGCCTGCAAGAAGTTCTTCATCAGGTCGACCAGGGCCGGGATGCAGGGCGGGCTGGGGATCAAATACAGCTGCAGCAAGGTGGGCCGCTGCGACGTTACCAAGGAGACCAGGACTCACTGCCAGCACTGCCGGTACAAGAAGTGCCTCATGCTGAATATGTTCCCGCCTGGTGAGTTCTGTCCTGTCTGTCTGTCTGTCTATCTATTTATCTATCTATCTATCTATCTATCTATCTATCTATCTATCTATCTATCTATCTATCTATCTATCTATCTATCTATCTATCTATCTATCTATCTATCTATCTATTTATCTATCTATCTATCTATCTATCTATCTATCTATCTATCGATCTATCTATCTATCTATCTATCTATCTATCTATCGATCTATCTATCTATCTATCTATCTATCTATCTATCTATCTATCTATCTATCTATCTATCTATCTATCTATCTATCTATCTATCTATCTATCTATCTATCTATCTATCTATCTATCTATCTATCTATCTATCTATTTATCTATCTATCTATCTATCTATCTATCTATCTATTTATCTATCTATCTATCTATCGATCTATCTATCTATCTATCTATCTATCTATCTATCTATCTATCTATCTATCTATCTATCTATCTATCTATCTATCTATCTATCTATCTATCTATCTATCTATCTATCTATCTATCGATCTATCTATCTATCTATCTATCTATCTATCTATCTATCTATCTATCTATTTATGTATCTATCTATCTATCTATCTATCTATCTATCTATCTATCTATCTATCTATCTATCTATCTATCTATCTATCTATCTATCTATCTATCTATCTATCTATCTATCTATCTATCTATCTATCTATCTATCTATCTATCTATCTATCTATCTATCTATCTATCCATCTATCTATCGATCTATCTATCTATCTATCTATCTATCTATCTATCTATCTATCTATCTATCTATCTATCTATCTATCTATCTATCTATCTATCTATCTATCTATCTATCTATCTATCTATCTTTATAATTGTATCTATTTATCAGGTGAGATTTCAATAATTCAGAAAATGAATAGCACTAAGAGATGGTCCAATATTGAGGCTTGCAGCCCAAAAGTTTAGCCAATGCAATACGTGCATGCAGCTCTCAATTTCATACTGCGCTGCACTTTCTCCTTTAAACTGCATTGCACACAACCGAGGCGCAGTGATGTGCGCAATTGGAGCCCGAATCGCACTTTGACCTCTTCGTACTCGATTTTCACCGGTTGAACTCCCTGCTATTCATGACGACTGCAGAAGCACTAGGAGCAATCTAAATCGCCCTAAATTTCCTCTAGAGTTTGTAGTTCAACTTTGAAAAGCATTTTTTCAGCAAGTTCCTTAGGATCAGGGTTCGCCGAAGGAGCCATAGAAAACATACAACTACAATTTAAAAGTCCATCCGACTGAGACAGAAAATGCAAAGAAAATAATAAGCAATCAGAGTTCACCCCTAAATGAAGTCAGAAATGTCGAAAATATTCCATACAAAAAAACTGAATGACCATATCGCGCTCCCACTTTGGTAGCAGAGTAACACTGAGGTCAAAATAAAGAAACTGGTGCAGAGAAATCACAAAATTGCCAACCCAGTCTGTGTAGACGACACCTGTTGTTGGCAATAGCTTTCGTTTGCCTGTCACCATATTTCTTCTTGTTCAGCGACTTTGTCACGATTTAGACTGCTTTCTAGAGGCTGGGCAAGAAATAAAAAATGAACTTGGAAGTTCAACAAACCCCGCATAGACCGAATAGTATATAAAATATGGACTGAAGCAAAAGTGAAAGTTCACTGCGATCTTTCGCATGCAGTTTTTTATAGAAAATCTTTAGGAGAAGAACGGCTTGTCATGCTCGAACATGATGGATATTGATGCGGGCCTGTTGTCAACCTGAGTCTGTCATTGTCTCCAGTTTGGCGGTGTCCAGAATCGGTGACCAGTACAGACACTTCAAAAAATAAGTCTTTATCACGATAGATGAAGAAATATCATGTCGGTTGAACACCGTTCTTTGCATTGGTAACTGTCAAAGCCTGCAGTGGAGCTGGGAAGCCTTAGTAGCATGTGCACGAGTGGGTGGGGGCCGTGGTTAACCCGTTTAACTTCTTCTTTCACCTTTTCTAATAGTCGCTATGGGGGGCCGAGGCTCCCTGGGCACCCAAGGGACCCCTAAGCCCCAACTGTATTGGCTGATAACACAAAGAAATTGCGTTAGAAAAAAACACACATCAACGATTAAAATTGTTATAACAGAAAAAAAAATTAGAAAATTTTTGCCTTCATGTAATATCTGCCAGACGTTGGCGGGTCAAACTGTGTTTGCAAACCTTATGGGACAGACAGAACCCCGCCTCTATACCAATGCCCCTGTGCAGGCAGGTGGGGCCCGGGGCTCTTAAGTCAGTTCTATTATAGGTAAGCTTTGCCACCTGTCAATACCTGCTTCTTTGACATGCGTGCGCTCGCCCAGTGATGTATGGAGGTGTCATTTTGAGCCTGCTTATATTCTTATATTGAGTTTTCTATGATAAAGGAAGGGTTTAGGGAGATATAGAGAGAGTTGGAGGGAGGGATGAAAGATGAAGGGAAATATTAAGGGAATGATGTAGGGAGAGATGTGGGGAGAGATTTAGGGAAATATTAAGAGAGAGATGGAGGGAGAGATGGAGGGAGAGATGGGGAGAGAGATGTAGGGAGAGATGGAGTTAGAGAGATGTAGGGAGAGATTTAGGGAGAGATGTAGGAAGATGTAGGGAGAGATGTGGGGAGAGATTTAGGGAAATATTAAGAGAGAGATGGAGGGAGGGATGGAAGGAGAGATGGAGAGAGAGATGTAGGGTGAGATGGAGAGAGAGATGTAGGGTGAGATGGAGAGAGAGATGGAGAGAGAGATGTAGGGTGAGATGGAGAGAGAGATGGAGAGAGAGATGTAGGGTGAGTTGGAGTTGAAGAAATGTAGGGAGAGACTTAGGGGGAGATTTATGGAAATATTAAGAGAGAGATGGAGGGAGAGATGTAGGGACTGGAGGGAGAGATGGAGGAAGATATTTAGGAAGAGAAGAAGGGAGAGATGAAGGAAGAGATGAAGGGAGATATGTAGGGCGAGATGTAGGGAGAGATGGAGGGAGAGATGAAGGGAGAGATGAATGATGACAGGAGGGATACTAGAAAAGCCGAAAGGAAAGCAAGCAGATCCTGAATTGCCCCAAGCTTCAGAGCAAAGAAACCTGTAGCCACACAAAAGAATCCCACAAATAAAAACAGGATCCACTCTGTCTCAGCATCCCTTCGGTTGAAAGGCAAAATAGCCTACGCTATAAAGGTCTTTGTCTACTTTTCGCGGAAAGCAACCGGAGAGACCATTGCTTACTACTAGGCTCGTAGGCTACTCTCTCTCTCGGCTCGCGCCTGTTTTTGCAACAAACTTTGCTACAAATCTTGAAAATTAAAGGAAGTCAAGCAGCCGGAGAAAGAGAGAGAGAGAGAGAGGGCTATAGTGGATGCCGGCTCAGCAGATTTGGAAAAGGAAGAACTGAAAAAAAAATATATATAGACATGGAGAGAAAGAGAGCTTTTTCCGGGAAATAGGCCATGTCCATGCAGCGCCTGCGAGGTCCGTTCTCAGTGTAGCTATTGTGCGAGTTTGGCCAAAGACAGACCAACTGCTGCTTCTGGGGGGGGGGGCACAATTATATCATACTCGATGTCGTATATCTGACTCTGTTGCTAGTGCAATGGATAGCAGGTCATAATTGTAATTCTGATGCACGAACAGAGCTGAGAATTTTCTTGTGCGTAGAATACATCCCTTCCCCGGATAATTCCGGAAGATCCTTCCTACACACCAGAACAGCAACAAAGACACACCAGGACTGAAACAAAGACACATAGAGACTGGATTAAAGACACATCGGGACTAAAGCAGACACAACGGGAACTGAAACAAAGACACATTGGGACTGAAACAAAGACACATCGAGACTAAAGCAGACCCATAGGAACTGGAACAAAGGCACATCAGGACTGAAACAAAGACACATCAGGACTGAAACAAAGACACATCAGGACTGAAACAAAGACACATTGGGACTGAAACAAAGACACATCGAGACTAAAGCAGACCCATAGGAACTGGAACAAAGGCACATCAGGACTGAAACAAAGACACATCAGGACTGAAGCAAAGACACAACGGGGACCGAAACAAAGACGCATCGGGACTGGAACAACGACACATCGGGACGGACGCAAAGACACATAGAGACTGGATTAAAGACACATCGGGACGGAAGCAAAGACACAACGGGGACCGAAACAAAGACACATCGGGACTGAAACAACGACACATCGGGACGGACGCAAAGACACATAGAGACTGGATTAAAGACACATCGGGACGGAAGCAAAGACACAACGGGGACCGAAACAAAGACACATCGGGACTGAAACAACGACACATCGGGACGGACGCAAAGACACATAGAGACTGGATTAAAGACACATCGGGACGGAAGCAAAGACACAACGGGGACCGAAACAAAGACACATCGGGACTGAAACAACGACACATCGGGACGGACGCAAAGACACATAGAGACTGGATTAAAGACACATCGGGACGGAAGCAAAGACACAACGGGGACCGAAACAAAGACGCATCGGGACTGGAACAACGACACATCGGGACGGACGCAAAGACACAACGGGGACCGAAACAAAGACACATCGGGACTGGAACAAAGACTGGCTATCAGAGAAGGCTAGCACACAGTCGCCTTCCCATCCGCAGGCAAGAACCCTGGCATCGCAGCTTCCATTTCGGACATTCCTTGCCGGGTGTGCGGAGCCTCCAGCTCGGGCTTCCATTTTGGCGCCATCACCTGCGAAGGCTGCAAGGTGAGTCTTCGTCATTTAAAAGCAAACAAGCTTAATTTTGGACACTCATTATCGCTGCCGTTAACGAATACCCGTCTCTCCCTCTCCCGCTCCCTCTCCATCTCACTCTCCGTCTCCCTCTCCATCTCACACTCCCTCTCCCTCTCCCTCTCCCACTCCCTCTTCCTCTCCCTCTCCCTCTCCCTCTCTCTTTCCGTCTCCGTCTCCGTCTCCCTCTCCCTCTCCCTCTCCCTCTCCCTCTCCCTTTCCCTCTCTCTCTCCCTCTCCCTCTCCCTCTCCCTCTCCCTCTCTAATCCCTATCCCTCATGTTTTCTCCATTCTCCCTCTCCCATAGCTACCTCTAAATCCCATGAACACGTCATAAACAATGGCTGCCCAACAAGATGCTCACTCCCTACTCTGCAGGGCTTCTTCCGCCGCACTATCAAAGAGCGAGACGCCGGCAAGTACATCTGCAGCAAAGGTGGCGGCTGCGAGATCAACCAGCAGAGCCGGAATGCCTGCAAGAGCTGCCGGTTCGCCAAGTGCATCCGCGCCGGCATGTCCTCCGATGGTGAGGGTTTGGGCGCTGCGTTGGGATCAGATTGTACACCGCACCGGATCCTTGTGCTTCACCATCACCTCCCAGATCCTTCAGTGCTGCACCATCACCTCCCAGATCCTTCAGTGCAGCACCATTACCTCCCAGATCCTTCAGTGCTGCACCGTAACCTCCAAAATCCTTCAGTGCAGCACCATCACCTCCCAGATCCTTCAGTGCTGCACCATCACCTCCCAGATCCTTCAGTGCAGCACCATTACCTCCCAGATCCTTCAGTGCTGCACCATCACCTCCCAGATCCTTCAGTGCAGCACCATTACCTCCCAGATCCTTCAGTGCAGCACCATTACCTCCCAGATCCTTCAGTGCTGCACCGTAACCTTCAAAATCCTTCAGTGCAGCACCATCACCTCCCAGATCCTTCAGTGCAGCACCATCACCTCCCAGATCCTTCAGTGCTGCACCATCACCTCCCAGACCCTTCAGTGCAGCAACATCACCTACCAGAATCCCAGATCCTATAGTGTTGCACCATCACCTACCAGAATCCCAGATCCTATAGTGTTGCACCATCACCTCCCAGATCCTTTAGTGCAGCACCATCAGCTCCCAGATCCTTCAGTGCAGCACCATCAGCTCCCAGATCCTTCAGTGCTGCACCATCACCTCCCAAATCCTTCAGCGCTGCACCATCACCTCCCAGATCCTTCAGTGCAGCACCATCACCTACCAGAATCCAGATCGTTCAGTGCAGCACCATCACCTCCCAGATCCTTCAGTGCAGCACCATCACCTCCCAGATCCTTCAGTGCGGCATCATCAGCTTCCAGATTCTTCAGTGCTGCTCCATCAGATGCCACCTTCAAAGGAAGTACAGCCTCTCCTATCTCTTCTCTCTCACCTAGATTTTTTCCCGTTGAAAATGTTTGGAGCATTTCTATTTTGCTGCCCAAGCAAAAAAGAAAAGCGCGTGTTTTTGGGATTTGTAGAGTGTAGGGATAGAGAGGTATAGGAGGGGAGAGGAGAGAGGGGTTCGCGGCGCCTACATGCGCCGTGCGTGCCGGGCTGTATTAAGTGGCGAAAGACCTCCACAGTCCCCCCCCCTTAAAGTCGCGAGCATATTTTATTTAGCCGACGGCTGAGCCTCAGACAGAGCTGGCACACAACTGGCTGTAGAGACGGCTTGCCCGGCGCTAGTGAGGACCTCGTTTCTGGAATCTGGGCCGCCGCCGCCGCCGCCGCCGCCGCCGCCGCTCCTAGGAGACCGACAACCCCCCATTCCGAATTGAGCGAAGGGGAAGGCGGCATCATCTCTTTCCTTAACTCTCTCTCTCTCTCTCTCTCTCTCTCTCGAGCTTTCAAGGCCTTGCTTGAAGTGCCAGGCACACAGAGAGCTTTGGGGTTTTTGAGATCTCCTTCTCTCTTAACACCTCGCGATCCCAAAATAAAATCCGCCCTCCCCGCCCACCCGTTAAGCTTTAATGCCTCGCAAATACTGACGCTAAATATTCAGTGAACACTGGACTGACACCCGGGGACAGTGATCATCCCTTGTGTTTTTTTCTCTTACCCCACTCGCTTGTTGTTGTTGAAAAGTGGCAAATTTGACAGCTGAAATGTCGAATCTATAGAACTCTTCTGCAATGATTGCTGATAATGTTTTGACAGTCGGCCTATAACAGTGTCTGTCTTAGTGTCTGCCTTCGCGCCTGTCTTAGTGTCTGTCTCAGTGTCTGTCTTTGTGCCTGTCTTAGTGTCTGTCTTAGTGTCTGTCTTTGTGCCTGTCTTAGTGTCTGTCTCAGTGTCTGTCTCAGTGTCTGTCTTAGTGTCTGTCTTAGTGTCTGTCTTAGTGTCTGTCTTAGTGCCTGTCTTAGTGTCTGTCTCAGTGCCTGTCTTAGTGTCTGTCTTAGTGTCTGTCTTTGCGCCTGTCTCAGTGTCTGTCTTAGTGTCTGTCTCAGTGTCTGTCTCAGTGTCTGTCTTAGAGCCTGTCTTAGTGCCTGTCTCAGTGTCTGTCTTAGTGTCTGTCTTAGTGTCTGTCTTAGTGCCTGTCTTAGTGTCTGTCTCAGTGCCTGTCTTAGTGTCTGTCTTAGTGTCTGTCTTTGCGCCTGTCTCAGTGTCTGTCTTAGTGTCTGTCTCAGTGCCTGTCTTAGTGTCTGTCTAGTGTCTGTCTTAGTGTCTGTCTCAGTGTCTGTCTTAGTGCCTGTCTCAGTGTCTGTCTTAGTGTCTGTCTCAGTGCCTGTCTTAGTGCCTGTCTTAGTGTCTGTCTCAGTGCCTGTCTCAGTGCCTGTCTTAGAGCCTGTCTTAGTATCTCAGTGATTGTCCTAGTGTACCCCATAATGTTAATCTTTTATATTGTGATCA
Source organism: Macrostomum lignano (assembly GCA_002269645.1). Taxonomy (NCBI): domain Eukaryota; kingdom Metazoa; phylum Platyhelminthes; family Macrostomidae; genus Macrostomum; species Macrostomum lignano. The sequence continues at coordinate 522,511 of NIVC01000553.1, read as the reverse complement.
AAAGTTTATATCTTAGTTTCTGGCCGTATCATGCTATCACGTGGATTTTTATCTGGAACATTTCTATACACGACAGCCTGAAAATCCTACTGCAAGTAGACCGATAAGCAAATTACTGAATTCCTTCGTCTTTCGAATTCCTTAGGCAGCCGAATCGGTCGCCAGCCGAACGCCGTGAAGCACCTGTGCGCCCAGGAGATCAAAGAGATCAACAAGACCCGACAGCATCGCCAGCCTCATCACCTCCAGCATCACCAACTGCAGCAGCAGCAGCAGCAGATGCTGCACCAGCATCACCAGCAGATGCAGGGATTTCAACTGCAGCATCCTGCAGCTCAGCATCAGCAGCATCAGGACTACCTCGCCTGCCAGACACAGCAGCAGCAGCAGCAGCATCAGGCGCTGCATCATAATCAACCAGAATCCTCAACAGCTGCTTCTTTTGCAGCTTCATCAGCCGACAACGATTTCATTGAAAGCGTCAGGCAAGCATTTTCAAGGCTGCAGGCGGCTCTGCGGGCTGTGGCGCTGCAAGATGCGGAAGAATCCGTTGATGACGAAGACTCTGACGAAACCGGCTCCAAGGCCGTGCTGAGTCGCCTTCGTCAGCTTGGCCGCGCTGTCCAGACCTTCTGCCAGCAGCTGCCGGGCCTGGCCACTCTCGATTGGCGACTCAGAAGCCGCCTGCTGGCTCGAAGCTTCTATCCGGTGCTGCTGCTCGCCCAGGCGTTCGACGGCGCCAGCATCGGCTGCGAGGACGCCGAGCTGGAGTCGCCAACCAGCGTCCAGATGGTCCGACTGCGGCGTCGCTTCCCGCAGCTGGCCGCCGTGATCGGGGCTCACGCGGCCAGACTGGCCAGCCCGCCGATTTCTCGGTTTCAGTTCGATCTGGTTGAGCTGGGCCTCATCTGCGCTCTGCAGGCCTATGGAACTGGTGAGTCCGTTTAGCGCAAATCCGGCCGCTCATGCCGTCCTTTCACAGCTAACAAAGGCGCCTCAATGTCTTTGATTCCTGGAAACTCATGGCATTGTTCATTAGCGGCTTAGTGCTCCAACAATCTCGTTCGGTTCCTAGTAAATCCACACGATCTCTTAGGATTCCTAAAAGCTCCTTACAGTGTCATTTGATTTCTAGAAACACACCACAATGTCTTCGATTCCTAGAAACTCATCCCTATGTCCTTCGATTTCTAGACGATCCTCATAATGTCCTCCGATTTCTAGAAACTCCTCACAATGTCCTTCGATTTCTAGGAACTCCTTACAATGTCCTTCGATTCCTAGAAACTCATCCCTATGTCCTTTGATTTCTAGACGATCCTCATAATGTCCTTCGATTTCTAGAAACTCATCATAATGCCCTTCGATTCCTAGAAACTCCTTACAATGTCCTTCGTTTCCTAGAAACTCCTCATAATGTCCTTCGATTCCTAGAAACTCCTCACAGTGTCCTTCGATTCCTAGAAACTCCTCACAATGTCCTTCGATTTCTACACGATCCTCACAATGTCCTTCGATTCCTAGAAACTCCTCACAATGTCCTTCGATTTCTAGACGATCCTCATAATGTCCTTCGATTCCTAGAAACTCCTCACATTGCCCTTCGATTTTTAGAAACTCCTCATAATGTCCTTCGATTTCTACACGATCCTCACAATGTCCTTCGATTCCTAGAAACTCCTCACAATGTCCTTCGATTTCTAGACGATCCTCATAATGTCCTTCGATTCCTAGAAACTTCTCACAATGCCTTTCGATTTTTAGAAACTCCTCAGAATGTCCTTCGATTCCTAGAAACTCCTCACAATGTCTTTCAATTCCTAGAAGCTCCGCACAATATCATTCGGTTCGTAACTAATGCCCACGATGTCCTTAGGTCCATTGGTTCCTAAGAAAACCCAAACGATTTATTAAACATCGTTTGAAACGTTTCAGAATGCTCGGATATGCTCGCCGAGTCAGCAGGTTCGTCTACCACTGTGCTCAGAGCGCTACAACACAAAACGTTGATCTGTCTCAGATCTTATCAGGATAGTGAGTCACTTATAAAAAGTCTTACATATAATTTTCATACAGTACTTAACATCTTAGTCTAACACTTTAAGTACCCCCGGCTCCATCCTGATTTACAGAGAAGTACTTCGATCGAGAAGTGTTCAACTGGAGCTTGCGACTTCAGGCTCACCTCGCCTCACTGAACGCGGAATTTGAGCCGGCGCTGCGACACGCCGGACTGCAGCCGGGCGACCTGCTTGATGAGCTGCGGCCGCACTTTGGTTAATTAGAATTACCAGTGTTCTAAAAATAGCTTTCCTAGCTTTAGATTTTCCCCCGGTATTTCCTCGTACTTACCGCCCTAACTCTTCCTTATTTGAATGTACTCTGAATGTGTACACTATCTAGCCTTCCAGGCGCAACTGTTCTACCCCCCCACGCACCTTGCTGGTGAAAGAAAAACAGCTTGCTGACCTCCCCAGCAGCCACACTAATAGCTGAAATGTACATTGCCACGACGAGTGTACATACATTTGTTGCGCTTGGATTATTTTCAATCACGCGAATTTTCGTTATAATCTGGCTTACAAATCCGGAATGTATTTTTTTTTGCGCTAGCTAGCTATACAACTTTTGAATATACTGCATTAATTGTTCGAATTTTACTCCCTTTTAAACGAAAAACTCTAAAATGATGGCTTTTTCATTCCTAAATGACACCAATCAACTGATCATGCATGCCTTTTTATATGACATTTCACCTAAAAAAATTTCTCGAAAATTTTGTGTTGTTCTCCGGTGAAATTCAATAATAATTAAAATAATACATTTCGCTGACAGTTTTGAGTCTTCAGCAACTCGTTTAGGTAGCTACTGAAAGTAATACATGTCAAAATTTTGAGGTCAGAAAATCCAATAAGCTAATGATATTTTTCATTAATTTAATCTTCTAATCCTTGCAACTTTCGATATTTCTTTAATCAACCAAATAACCTGTAGATAGTAAATTTTTATATGCATATGTTAAAAATATTAACTGTTTAATCGGAATCGCTCTGTCGCTCATTCGCCACTTATAAATCTGTCCATGGTCTGTCTCGTCTTGTCGAATTAACAAAATCTTGTTGGCTTACTGATCTTACTTTCCTTCAGTCTTTTTTGCTGGTAAATTTACAGTAAAAATGTTTATTTCAAGTTTATTTTTGTTAACTTGACAATCGAATTTGGCAGTTATAATTGCGTATTTGTTTCTTGAAGTGTGTCACCACCTATGCTCGTACTGTACATTATTTGAATTTTACCGTTTTTTGTTTTAAATACGTATCTTTTTTGATCCAGTATACGCTACTATGAGTATTGATGTTGTGCGCGACAGTTAAAATTAATTTATGTTGATCCCAAGGAATTCTTCAACTATTTGCGTTAATATATGAAATACTGACGATTTGAATTGCATCCTGCTTAATGTTTTCGGATTTTAGTAGTTCAATTCTTTCATAATTTAATGCATAATCTGTATATCTATCTATCTATTTATCTATCTATCTATCTATCTATCTATCTATCTATCTATCTATCTATCTATCTATCTATCTATCTATCTATCTATCTATCTATCTATCTATCTATCTATCTATCTATCTATCTATCTATCTATCTATCTATCTATCTATCTATCTATCTATCTATCTATCTATCTGTCTATCTATCTATCTATCTATCTATCTATCTATCTGTTTTTTTACGTATTTTGTGTATTTTTATCCCCTTATGATTGCTTACTTGGCACTATCAGCTCACTCAAAGGATTATTTCGAGAAGATTTGAGCAGCCTTGAGCAGAGAAAATTTTCATATCGGATAAATTTACAAAGACAAAGCCAGCCTCTTTTTGAATGTCTCGAGACAGGGCTTGAAGAACTGGCTAAAAGGCAGGAAGCATTACTGAGGAAACCTGAGTCCGCACTGTGCTTTGCGTCGACTCCCCCCCCCCTCCCAAGCGGGTTGAAAGCCGATCAACTTTCTGGGGTGGGGCTTCAGGTTTGGCCGTGGTCAAATTTTTATTTAATATATACTAAACCTTACTAATAGATGCAAATATTAGACTAGGTGGAGACTTCGAGAGGAGATTGGTGATAAATGATATTTTGGGATTGAGAAATGAGACACTGAGATTGAGAGATGAGACACTGAGATTGGGAGATGAGACACTGAGATTAGGAGATGAGACACTGAGATTGGGAGATGAGACACTGAGATTGGGAGATGCGATACTGAGATTATGAGATGCGATACTGAGATTAGGAGATGAGACACTGAGATTGGGAGATGAGATACTGAGATTAGGAGATGAGACACTGATATTAGGAGATGAGACACTGAGATTGGGAGATGAGACACTGAGATTGGGAGATGAGAAATTGAGATTGGGAGATGAGACACTGAGATTGGGAGATGAGACACTGAGATTGGGAGATGAGACACTGAGATTGGGAGATGAGAAATTGAGATTGGGAGATGAGACACTGAGATTGGGAGATGAGACACTGGGATTGGGAGACGAGATTTCAAGAATAAAGAAATGTTGGCCTAGCAGGGTCAAGTTAATTGAAAAGATTTTTTATTCAATGAATTCAATGCACATGCCAGTGTAATAAAGTTCCACGTGTCAGTTGGTAAATCAGGTAAAAAAGACTTACAGCTAAAAACTCGGCATCACCATAGGTAGCGAGTGTAGTACAAGTGGGTTGATAGATAACATGATGGAGTAGATTGGCTGTTTATCCAGTGCCCGACCATGGACTACTAAGAATGAGTCATCTGGGATGGAAACTGACTAGGGATGAATCCCAGTTATTCTTTTCTTTATTGAGGCTCCATTTCAATGACTTCAATGAATTTAAAAGCTGAACTCCGTGTGTTTATGAGCTAAATTGAGTGTGTTTATGAGCTAAATTGGGTGTGTTTATGAGCTGAATTGAGTGTGTTTATGAGCTGAATTGAGTGTGTTTATGAGCTGAATTGAGTGTGTTTATGAGCTGAATTGAGTGTGTTTATGAGCTGAATTGAGTGTGTTTATGAGCTAAATTGGGTGTGTTTATGAGCTGAATTGAGTGTGTTTATGAGCTGAATTGGGTGTGTTTATGAGCTGAATTGAGTGTGTTTATGAGCTGAATTGAGTGTGTTTATGAGCTGAATTTAGTGTGTTTATGAGCTAAATTGGGTGTGTTTATGAGCTGAATTGAGTGTGTTTATGAGCTAAATTGGGTGTGTTTATGAGCTGAATTGAGTGTGTTTATGAGCTGAATTGAGTGTGTTTATGAGCTGAATTGGGTGTGTTTATGAGCTGAATTGAGTGTGTTTATGAGCTGAATTGAGTGTGTTTATGAGCTGAATTGAGGGTGTTTATGAGCTGAATTGAGTGTGTTTATGAGCTGAATTGAGTGTGTTTATGAGCTGAATTGAGTGTGTTTATGAGCTGAATTGAGTGTGTTTATGAGCTGAATTGAGTGTGTTTATGAGCTAAATTGGGTGTGTTTATGAGCTGAATTGAGTGTGTTTATGAGCTGAATTGGGTGTGTTTTTGAGCTGAATTGGGTGTGTTTGTGAGCTGAATTGGGTGTGTTTGTGAGCTAAACTGGGTGTGTTTATGAGCTGAATTGAGTGTATTTATGAGCTGAATTTAGTGTGTTTATGAGCTGAATTGGGTGTGTTTATGAGCTGAATTGGGTGTGTTTGTGAGCTAAACTGGGTGTGTTTATGAGCTGAATTGAGTGTGTTTGTGAGCTGAACTGGGTGTGTTTGTGAGCTGAATTGGGTGTGTTTATGAGCTGAATTGAGTTTGTTTATGAGCTGAATTGGGTGTGTTTGTGAGCTAAACTGGGTGTGTTTATGAGCTGAATTGAGTGTGTTTGTGAGCTGAACTGGGTGTGTTTGTGAGCTAAACTGGGTGTGTTTATGAGCTGAATTGGGTGTGTTTATGAGCTGAATTGGGTGTGTTTGTGAGCTGAACTGGGTGTGTTTGTGAGCTGAATTGGGTGTGTTTATGAGCTGAATTGAGTGTGTTTATGAGCTGAATTGAGTATGTTTATGAGCTGAATTGGGTGTGTTTATGAGCTGAATTGGGTGTGTTTATGAGCTAAATTGAGTATGTTTATGAGATGAATTGAGTGTGTTTATGAGCTGAATTGAGTGTGTTTATGAGCTGAACTGGGTGTGTTTATGAGCTAAATTGAGTGTGTTTATGAGCTAAATTGAGTATGTTTATGAGCTGAATTGGGTGTGTTTATGAGCTAAATTGAAAGTGTTTATAGAAGCTAAGCAAAGTGTCTGAGCACTAATAAACTGAGTGCCTGAGCACTAATAAACCGAGTGTCTGAGCACTAATAAACCGAGTGCCTGAGCACTAATAAACCGAGTGCCTGAGCACTAATAAACCGAGTGCCTGAGCACTAATAAACTGAGTGCCTGAGTACTAATAAACTGAGTGCCTGAGCACTAATAAACTGAGTGTCTGGATGCAGATGACTCCAGTCCTAAAACGCCTTGACTCAGTGAGCCGAGTCGACCATCTGTAAGCTGATAAGAAGTTCTCCATGAAAAGTTCATACGCAACCTACTCGTGTCTCACGCACGCATTTGCAACCGGCTGCCCTGAGCTCGAGGGGGCTGTGAAATATTTAATACAGTGGGCTCTACACTTCCTCCCCGGCCTCGCCCTGTACATGTGCATTCCGAGTAGTCGCCAGTCTCGGTGAGAAAAATTATGCACTGATCAAATAATGTTCGAAAGGCAACAGAAAATGGAGCAGCTGCGCTCGCTATTTGAGCCACTCAGATATTAGAGGGAGATAATCCTGTGCCTGCTAAGCGCACTGCGCTTTGTGTTGCCCTTGGATTTGGCTGGGCAAGAGGGAAACACGAAACTGCGCGGCTCAGGGAGGTCTTCTTTGGCGCAGCTTTGATGAGGGAGCTGGGGAGGGTCTGCTTTGTCGCCAGGGCTCTTTGTCCGGTAATTTTGGCTTGCGGCTGCTCCTAACTCCCTTTCTCGTCTCCCTCTCTCTCTCCCACTATTTCTCCTTATCCCTTTGAGTCTTCCTGATTCTCTCGATCTGTCCCTCTCTCCTAATCCCTCTCCCTCTCGCCTAATCCCTCTCCCTCTCCCCTAATCCCTCTCCCTCTCGCCTACTCCCTCTCCCTCTCCCCTAATCCCTCTCCCTCTCGCCTAATCCCTATCCCTCTCCCTCTCTCCTAATCCCTATCCCTCTCCCCTAATCCCCCTCTCCCTCTCTCCTAATCCCTATCCCTCTCCCTCTCTCCTAATCCCTCTCCCTCTCCCCTAATCCCTATCCCTCTCCCTCTCTCCTAATCCCCATCCCTCTCCCTCTCCCCTAATCCCTATCCGTCTCCCTCTCTCCTAATCCCTATCCCTCTCCCTCTCTCCTAATCCCCATCCCTCTCCCTCTCCCCTAATCCCTATCCGTCTCCCTCTCTCCTAATCCCTATCCCTCTCCCTCTCTCCTAATCCCCCCCTCTCTCTCTCTCTCTCTCTCTCTCTCTCTCTCTCTTCTCTCTCTCTCTCTCTCTCTCTCTCTCTCTCTCTCTCTCTCTCTCTCTCACTCTATTTCTCCTTATCCCTTTGAGTCTCCCTGATTCTCTCGATCTCTCCCAACCCCTCCATCTCCTTCTCCCATCACCGTCTCCCTCTCTTCCCTCCCTCTTCCTCCCCCTCCCCCTCTCTCGTCTCCCTCAACCTCTCTCTTCTTCTCCCCGTCTCCATCTGCCTCTCCCCTTCCCTCATCTCCGACCCTCAAGTTCCCTTCGCAATACGAGCCTGAGAATCCTCACTAGGGCCGAATTTTGAATAAAAAATAACGCGAAACTCAAAATTTCAACTGGCATCTGTTTTACTATTGTAGAATTTTCTCGGCACGTAGTTAATTCGTTCTTGTTTTGTTTAACATATGCGATCGACGTACAACGACATGTTTCAGTATGTACAAGAAACAAACGTTTAAAACAAAAAATACTTAAAAAAAACAGAAAAAGTCAAACTTTGTTGATTTGAAGTTCACAGAACAAATTTTCCGAGCCAATTCATCCAGCTCCGAATAATTTCATTTGTTTCGATGAAGGAATTTTTAAATTAAACACAATTGCTTTGCCAGTTTGTTTAAATGTACATGTAGAATGTTAATTATACAATGATTTACCAATTGCTTATAGCACACAGCCCATAATGAGATTGAAGAAACTTGCTTCAGAGCCTAACATCTAAGATCTAGTGTCTGAATTATAGTAATTATAGTGTCCGAGATCTAGTGTCCGATATCTAGTGTCCGAGATTTAGTGTCCAAGCTCAAATGTCCGAGATCTAGTGTCCGAATTATAGTGTCCGAGATATAGTGTCCAAGATCTAATAGTAGTGTTCGAGATCTAGCGTCCAAGATCTAGTGACCAAGGTCTTGCGTCCGATATCTAGTGACCGATATCTAGTGTCCGAGATCTATTGTCCGAGATCTAGTGCATGAGATCTATTGTCCGAGATCTAGTGTCCGAGATCTATTGTCCGAGATCTAGTATCCGAATTATAGTGTCCGAGATATAGTGTTCAAAATCTACTAGTATTGTCCCACATCTAGTGTCCGATATCCAGTGTCCGAGATATCGTGTCCGAAATCTATTGTCCGAGATCTATTGTCCGAGATCTATTGTCCGAGATCTATTGTCCGAGATCTATTGTCCGAGATCTATTGTCCGAGATCTATTGTCCGAGATCTAGTGTCCGAGATCTAGTGTCCGAGATCTAGTATCCGAATTATAATGTCCGAGATCTAGTATCCGAATTATAGTGTCTGAGATCTACTATCCGAATTATAGTGTCCGAGATATAGTGTTCAAAATCTACTAGTATTGTCCCACATCTAGTGTCCGATATCCAGTGTCCGAGATATCGTGTCCGAAATCTATTGTCCGAGATCTATTGTCCGAGATCTATTGTCCGAGATCTATTGTCCGAGATCTATTGTCCGAGATCTATTGTCCGAGATCTAGTGTCCGAGATCTAGTGTCCGAGATCTAGTGTCCGAGATCTAGTATCCGAATTATAATGTCCGAGATCTAGTATCCGAATTATAGTGTCTGAGATCTACTATCCGAATTATAGTGTCCGAGATATAGTGTTCAAGATCTACTAGTATTGTCCCACATCTAGTGTCCGATATCCAGTGTCCGAGATATCGTGTCCGAGATCTATTGTCCGAGATCTATTGTCCGAGATCTATTGTCCGAGATCTATTGTCCGAGATCTATTGTCCGAGATCTATTGTCCGAGATCTATTGTCCGAGATCTATTGTCCGAGGTTTAGTGTTCAAGATATACTATCCGAGATATAGTATCAGAGATATGGTGTCCGAGATAACGTGTCTGAAGTCTAGTATCTTAAATCTTGCGTCCGAGTTATAGTGTTTAAATTCTAGCATCAGAAAACTCATGTTCGAGATACTCGGATTGTATCCCAGATCATCTGTCCGAGATTCATCTAGTTGGTACTTCTTGAAGTCTATTGTCCGAGCTTAAGTCGCTGCATGTACATATTGACGGCAACAACAAAGACACACTTCAGTTGCAAAATCAGCTGACTGGCTCGGACGCAACAGCGGCGGCGGCCGCGGGCGCCTCCCTTCGACACGGCAACACGCCATTGTCGGACACGGCTCTCAGATAGCGCCTCTTCTGCACAGTCAGACTGGCCTGCGGCAAACTCGACAGCAGATCGTCTCCGGGCTTCGGGAATTGCGACTGCCACTGGCTGATGGACGGCATGGATGCAGCTCGGGTCAGCTGGCGAAGGTGACCTCCGAGTTGAAGTCGTTCAATGAGTTGCATCACATCCTGACTGTTCTCGAGAATGAGCGGCCGGTCCACTGTGACAATGTTCTCCGGGCTGATGGACAGGCGGTCCTGTCTGAGTCGATTCACAACTTGCTCCATCTCGCGCCACAGCTCCTCCTGCTCTGCAATCGGGAGGAGGATTGTGAAAGAATGCGGTTCACAGTGAATGGTTGTGATTCACAGGGAATTTTTGCAGTTCATAGTGAATGGTTGAGATTCACAGTGAATTATTGCGGTTCACAGTGAATGTTTGTGATTCACAGTGAATGTTTGTGATTCACAGTGAATTATTGCGCTTTACAGTGAATGGTTGAGATTCACAGTGAATTATTGCGTTTCACAGTGAATGGTTGTGATTCACAGTGAATTATTGCAGCTCACAGTGAATGGTTGAGATTCACAGTGAATTTTTGCAGTTTACAGTGAATGGTTGAGATTCACAGTGAATTATTGCGTTTCACAGTGAATGGTTGTTATTCACAGTGAATTATTGCAGCTCACAGTGAATGGTTGAGATTCACAGTGAATTTTTGCAGTTCACAGTGAATGGTTGAGATTTACAGTGAATTATTGCGCTTTACAGTGAATGGTTGAGATTCACAGTGAATTTTTGCAGTTCACAGTGAATGGTTGAGCTTTACAGTGAGTTATTGTGATTCACAGTGAATGGTTGAGATTCACAGTGAATTATTGCGTTTCACAGTGAATGGTTGTGATTCACAGTGAATTATTCAGATTCACAGTGAATGGTTGAGATTCACAGTGAATTTTTGCGATTCAGATTCAATGATTTAAGATTTCCATCCAACAATCTATTTATAGAATAGCGCTGAGCCCACAATGAGAGATGGTGGCTCAATGAAGGTCGACATTGGGATTGTTGAAGCTGAGCAGCTTGAGTCAGGTGCTCAGGAAATCAGGGCAGCTGCTTACACAGAGGACGGAGTGAACCCATTGTTGACAATGGGCCTAGCGGTGCGTGGTTTTGAATAGAGAGTCCTGCAGGCCAAGTCAGTGAGCTGCATCAAGCCGAAAGAGCCCTGCAGTACCCCGCTGTGCCAGAGAGAACGGAAAATAGTGAAAGCTGATTGCATGATTTCTAGCGTCAATTCCTCGCATCCAGAAGTGACACCGATCCCTAAAATTAAAGTGGTGCCGATCCCTGACATCTAGCAAATGGGGCCAATCCATGACACCTAGAAGTGGCGCCGATCCTTAAAGCCTAAAAAGTGGCCCCGATCCCTAAAAGTGGCGCCGATCCAGGACACCAAGAAGTGGCGCCAATCCTTAAAACCTAAAAGTGGCGCCAATCCTTAGAACCTAAAAGTGGCTCCGATCCCTAAAAGTGGCGCCGATCCCTGTAACCTAGAAGTGGCGCCGATGCCTGACACCTAGAAGTGGCGCCAATCCCAGACAGCTAGAAGTGGCGCCGATCCTTGACACCTAGAAGTGGCGCCAATCCTCAAAATTAAAATGGTGCCGATCCCTGACACCTAGAAGTGGCGCCGATCCCTAAAATTAAAGTGGCGCCGACCCCTGAAACCTAAAAGTGGCGCCGATCCCTAAAATTAAAGTGGCGCCGATCCCTGAAACCTAAAAGTGGCGCCAATCCATGACACCTAGAAGTGGCGCCAATCCCTGACAACTAGAAGTGGCGCCGATCCCTGACGCCTAAAAGTGGCGCCAATCCATGACATCTAGAAGTGGCGCCGATCCCCGACACCTACAAGTGGCGCCAATCTCCAATACCCGAATCGGCGCCATCAATCGCACTCCCTGGCGTGCTCACCGGGTCCCTCAATCTCGGACTCATCCGACTCGTTCACCAACGCTTGGTAGGCGCCACCGATGGCGCCTTCGTCAGCGGCACCTTTCGAAAAGGCGTCGGCGGCGGCGGCGGCGGCGGTGGCTCCACCAACCTCCGTTGGTGAGGAGGCGCCCTGCAGCAGCAGAAATCCGGAGCGGTTCTCGCGGCTGAACAGGCGCCTCAGCGCCGGCTTCTTGCGCTGCTGACTGGCGCCAAAATTTGCCGCAGTTGAAGAAGCCGCAGCTCCGAGCCGCAGCGCCGAACCGGAAACTGAGCTCGAGAACTTCGAGTCTGCGGCATCGATTAGATGGACTTCGTCGGCTGAGACATCGGCGAACTGAATTGAGGAGTCTGCAAATGGATGGGCGTCCGTTTGTTGTGACGGTTGTTTGTTGTGACGGTTGTTTGTTGAGATGGTTGTTTCTTGTGATGGTTGTTTGTTGTGACGGTTGTTTGTTGTGACGGTTGTTTGTTGAGATGGTTGTTTCTTGTGATGGTTGTTTGTTGTGACGGTTGTTTGTTGTGACGGTTGTTTGTTGAGATGGTTGTTTCTTGTGATGGTTGTTTGTTGTAACGGTTGGTTGTTGTGACGGCTGTTTGTTGTGACGGTTGTTTGTTGTGACGGTTGTTTGTTGTGACGGTTGTTTGTTGTGACGGTTGTTTGTTGTGACGGTTGTTTGTTGAGATGGTTGTTTGTTGTGACAGTTGTTTGTTGAGATGGTTGTTTGTTGTAACGGTTGTTTGTTGTGACGGTTGTTTGTTGTGACGGTTGTTTGTTGTGACGGTTGTTTGTTGTGACGGTTGTTTGTTGTGACAGTTGTTTGTTGAGATGGTTGTTTGTTGTGACAGTTGTTTGTTGAGATGGTTGTTTGTTGTGACAGTTGTTTGTTGAGATGGTTGTTTGTTGTGACAGTTGTTTGTTGAGATGGTTGTTTGTTGTGACGGTTGTTTGTTGTGACGGTTGTTTGTTGTGACGGTTGTTTGTTGTGACGGTTGTTTGTTGTGACGGTTGTTTGTTGTGACGGTTGTTTGTTGACGGTTGTTTGTTGTGACGGTTGTTTGTTGTGACGGCTGTTTGTTGTGACGGTTGTTTGTTGACGGTTGTTTGTTGACGATTGTTTGTTAAAATGATTGTCATTTTCACAAATTGTTTTTAGTCTTTTATTGTGAGGAATTCCAGTTTAAAAGTTTGGTTTACTGCTCGAGTAAGTCGGGAATTCACCTGCAGATGTTATTGCTATGAGCTAATGCTGTGTCTGAGTAAATTAGCGAAAAACTTCTTTGACAGAAAGCAGAGGAAATCTCATCGGACTTAGCGCGTCTAATTTAAGTAATGCAGCACAGCTCAAAATGAGAGAGTTGAGCAGAAGGACCAAGCTAACAAATATAGGTGGTCGAGGCCAAACCCAATAATGCAAATGCGAAAATGATTGAAAGAAGACTACAACACAGATGCTCTCCTCTGCTGCCCAAGAAAAGAAGTCATCATGAAATATGATGTTGCTCTGCCAGTGGCGCTCCAGCTCAACCTCCGGAAGGAGAAGGGAAGGCAGGCTGTGACGAAGGGGGCGACTTAGCGCCGCGCTCTGATATGCCAGCGGCCCAGGCTCGATTCCAAGTGCAGTCGCATTAATTCGGGGCTCAATTGGAATCTCGGCTTGGCTCTGCTTGAGCCAAATGAACGGCCTTGAGGGCCAACCCCCAAGGCACAGTGAAGTGTACATGCCTAACGATAAATAAAGTTAGGGCCGCTGTACACTCCTGTGTGAGTGTGTGCCTGTGCGTATGACTGCGTACGTATCCGCGCGCTTGTGTGCCTGCTCAGGGGAGTCGGCGGAATGGGCAGTAATGCCTCTCGCCGGTTGTGTGACAATATCGCTTAAAGTGCGCCAGGAGGCCTCTAATAAAAAAGCCTGTCACAAAGTACAAAAAGAGAGTTGCCAAGAGTTACCAAGGCCTACTGATTGCATTCACTGCATGCATTTGGACCTGGAGTACGAGTGCTAGTTGCTAGGCTCAAGATGAACAATCGACTATTGATATACTTTTTAGTAATCAAGCAATTTGTTAGCTCACTTAATAAAGTCCACAATTCAATGCTATTTTTACGATTCATTAAGTTATCTTTCGATAAATATCGGCCAAAGTAGGGAAAATGTCTATCGAGAAACTCTTTCAGGGAAATTCCAGAAAGATGTACGAAAAGAGGATGCAGATGACTTTTTGACTGCTAATGATACAGTTCTATCACTAACCTATGACTAACTGGTGCAGCAGTCTTTGAAATGGAAGCTGGAATTGTAAATATCGGATCCGGATACAATTTCTTGCCAGCGTTCACGCACGATCGCTCTCTTTGTGTCTCGCATCACGTGCTTTAATTCATGAGGTCAATTGAGGGCAAAACCAAATCCATTCTTCCAAATCCATCCACTCTAATCTATTCACCCTAATTCATTCTCTCTAATCTGTTCACCAAAATCTATTCACCCAAATCTATTCACCCAAATCTATTCACCCAAATCTATCCACCCTAATCTATTCACCTAATTCTATTCACTCTAATCCATTCTCCCTAATCTATTAACCCTAATCTATTCACCCTAATCTATTCACCCTAATCTATTCACCCTAATCTATTAACCCTAATCCATTCACCCTCATCTTTTAACCCTAACCTATTCATCCTAATATATTTACGTTAATATATTCCCCAAAATCTATCCACCCTAATCTATTCACCAAAATCGATTCACCCTAATCCATTCACCCTAATCTATTAACCCTAATCTATTCACCCTAATCTAGTCACCCTAATCTATTCACCCTAATCTATTAACCCTAATCCATTCACCCTAATCTATTACCCTAATCCATTCACCCTCATCTATTAACCCTAATCTAGTCACCCTAATCTATTCACCCTAATCTAGTCACCCTAATCTAGTCACCCTAATTTATTCATTCCAATTTATTCACCCTAATCTATTCTCCCTAATCTATTCTCCCTAATCTATTCTCCCTAATCTATTCTCCCTAATCTATTCTCCCTAATCTATTCTCCCTAATCTATTCTCCCTAATCCATTCACTTTAATCTATTCACCTAAATCCATTTCACCCGGCAACAATGGACTCACCCGGCTCTCCCTCGCAGTTCTCCAGCCAGACCAGGATGTCCTCTCTCGTCAGCCGGTCCGTGCACTCCAGCTCTTCTTTTTTTCGCACCCGACGTCGGATTTTCTTCACTAATTTCTTGCCGCCGTAATAGAACGGGCTGGCGAGGCCGTAGGCCACTATGGCGGTGGCTCCAATGCCCGCGGCTATGGTGCACACTGGCACACCGATCACTGCATGCGGCAATTTTGGTGTTTGGGGGGTTTATTGAGATCCCGCGGCTATGGTGCACACTGGCACACCGATCACTGCATGCGGCAATTTTGGTGTTTGGGGGGTTTATTGAAATCCCGCGGCTATGGTGCACACTGGCACACCGATCACTGCATGCGGCAATTTTGGTGTTTGGGGGGTTTATTGAAATCCCGCGGCTATGGTGCACACTGGCACACCGATCACTGCATGCGGCAATTTTGGTGTTTGGGGGGTTTATTGAAATCCCGCGGCTATGGTGCACACTGGCACGCCGATCACTGCATGCGGCAATTTTGGTGTTTGGGGGGTTTATTGAAATCCCGCGGCTATGGTGCACACTGGCACGCCGATCACTGCATGCGGCCATTTTGGGGGGGTTTATTGAGATTTTTGTAACACTGGTTTGACCGAATTATTAGATAAATTAGGAAGAGAATAGGAGAGAGGAGATTCTGACAAGGGAGAAATGAGATTCTGAGTAGGGAGAGATGAGATTCCAAGATAGAGGAGAGATGAGATTTGGGAGTGAGACATGAGATTCTGAGATAGAGGAGAGATCAAATTCCAACAAGGGAGAGATGAGATTCTGAGATAAATGAGAGATAGAATTCTGACAAGGGAGAAATGAGATTCTGACAAGAGAGAAATGAAATACTGAGAAGGTAGATATGAGATTCTGAGAAGAGAGAGATAAGATTCGGAAAAGGTAGATATGAAATTCTGTGAAGGGAGAGATGAGATTCTGAGTAGGGAGAAATAAGATTCTGAGAAGGTAGATGTGAAATTCTGAGAAAGGAAAGATGAGACTCTGAGAATGGATTCTGAGAGATGAAATTCTGAGATAGAGGAGAGATGAGATCTGGGAGTGAGACATGAGATTCTGGGATTGAGATCTGGGATTATTTGAGGGATGGAAAGATGAGATTCAGAGAGAGCAAGAGATATAGAGAGGCAGAGATGAGATGAGGTTCCGACAGATGAGAGAGAGATGAGAGTCGCAGAGATTTCCAAGCCAGTCAACAACAATGCCCCCCTCACTCACCAATCATGGCGGTGCCCTTGGCAACCCCGATGGCAACTTTGCCGAAGGTCACGTGCTTGTGCCGGTGCGAAATTGAGCCCGGGTAGCGTCGGCCACCAGAAAAAGTGGAGAACATTTCCACTTCAGGTATTCTTATTGATAAGTCAGCAATGGATAGTATTTGTAACTTTATAGTCAATTCATTGCCAGTTTTTGTCCTGCTACGATTTTAGGCTTCAAGCTTCTACGAAAGCTGCTAGGAAGGCTTGGCTGTGGCTTCTCGGTCCTGCTAGAAAAAAAGATCTATTTTTATAACCTGCTGCCCCAATCGCTTGAATGGGCTCTGGGTCTCGCCCCCAGCCTCCGCCATCCGGTGAAGGGTGAACACCGTTGCTGCCCCGGGCAGGACCTGGAGAGGATCCCATGAGATCCAATAGGGAAGTCTCTGATGAGGCAGGGGGCAGAGGTGCCGCGCGCGCGTGTGTAGATTATGGAAAGCAGAGATGAAGGCGGGCAGCTGAGGAGGCTGTTGTTGGCAGGGCAATCTGACGAGTGCCAAAGCCTTTCTCTCCGTCTCTCTTTCTGTTTGGCAATAAACATAGTGCCGGACTCATAATGCTTGGTGCATATTTTTAGAAAGTTAACATAGCAAATTCGCAGCTCAACATTGCCTTTCCCTATGCATGAATTATGAATAGAAGCTGGTTCAAAAAAGAATTTTTTTCAACGGAATTATTGCAAAAGTTCAACCGTTGCATTGTCGATGGCTGTTGAATTGTCTCAGCTTCAATGCTTCTGACCCCACTATGATGCACTCTGACCAACCCACACCAATCCACAATCCACTCTGACCAACCCACACCAATCCACAATCCACTCTGACCAACCCACACCAATCTACAATCCACTCTGACCAACCCACACCAATCCACAATCCACTCTGACCAACCCACACCAATCCACAATCCACTCTGACCAACCCACACCAATCTACAATCCACTCTGACCAACCCACACCAATCTACAATCCACTCTGACCAACCCACACCAATCTACAATCCACTCTGACCAACCCACACCAATCTACAATCCACCCTAACCAACCCACACTACTCCACAATCAACCCTAACCAACCCACACTACTCCACAATCAACCCTAACCAACCCACACTACTCCACAATCAACCCTAACCAACCCACACCAATCCATAGCCCACTCCGTCCAAACCATTCTTCTGTAATACGAGCGTATTTACGATTCTATAAAAACTGACAAAAATATTTTCTCTTTTAGTCTAAAAACACATGCAAAGCCCTTAATTTCTACTTTTAGTTACTTTACTAAGTAGTATTCTAAAAACATAAGGACCTATATTGTGAAATAGGATTTTTAAATTGATAAGCAAAGAAAATTTGTCATCAAAGACGCAGAAATGCAGACTGCAAGTAGTAGTGCGCGAACTTACTACGGATATACTTGAATTCATGCTACACTTAGACTCAAAAAACTCACTACAAAAATTCACTGCTCACTGATTCTTATCTCGTTGGAAGTTTGCTCATTCAGCGAACTTTTAATTGTCTCAGACTTTGATCCCGCTACCGTCGTGGCCGCCGCCCCAGCCGATTTTGTTGCGCGTCCCAACGCACCGCTGCCGTTGCTGC
Source organism: Macrostomum lignano (assembly GCA_002269645.1). NCBI lineage: Eukaryota > Metazoa > Platyhelminthes > Macrostomidae > Macrostomum > Macrostomum lignano. The sequence continues at coordinate 504,758 of NIVC01000553.1, read as the reverse complement.
GAATTTTGCTGCTACTAAAAGAAATTTCTGAACGAACTTGACGCTTCGAATTGGAAGTTGTCGAACGAGTTGGAGTACCGCTGTCTGTTGTGGTGGTGGCTGACCTCAGTGCAGTGGCTGGTCTCAGAGCAGTTCCTGCCGTCGGAGCGGAGCTGGATATTCGCATTGGGGCCGATGAGGTCGCCGTGTCGGTGCGGAAGCTGGCTGTGCTGGAGCAGGCGGCCACTGTGCGATTCTCTGAGTTGAGTGTCAGCTGCGGGGGTTGGTCAGGGGGGTTGAGCAATGGTCCCCTAGTTGGTTCCTATCTGCACAGCTACCTAGATTTTAATGCGCATCAAGATCCCTATCCCAGATCCCTATCCCAGATCCCTATCCCAGATCCCTATCCCAGATCCCTATCCCAGATCCCTATCCCAGATCCCTATCACAGATCCCTATCCCAGATCCCTATCACAGATCCCTATCCCAGATCCCTATCCCAGATCCCTATCCCAGATCCCTATCACAGATCCCTATCCCAGATCCCTATCCCAGATCCCTATCCCAGATCCCTATCCTAGATCCCCATCCCAGATCCCTATCCCAGATCCCTATCACAGATCCCTATCCCAGATCCCTATCCCAGATCCCTATCCCAGATCCCTATCCCAGATCCCTATCCCAGATCCCTATCCCAGATCTCTAATCCCACCTCAGATCCCAGACTAAAATCCCATCTAGATCGCCAAGGTTCGTATCAAAGCATAGATCCCTATAACATTGATTTCCTATTCGGATTCTATTAAACTATATTCTCTATCCTACAGATCCCATCCAGATTTTCCAGATCCCATCTAGATCCTCCAAATCTCATATAGATCCTCCATATCCCATCTAAATCCTCCTAATATCAACTAGATCCTCCAGATGCTATCTAAATCCTCCAGATGCTATCTAAATCGTCCAGATGCTATCTAAATCCTCCAGATGCTATCTAAATCCTCCAGATGCTATCTAAATCCTCCAGATGCTATCTAAATCGTCCAGATGCTATCTAAATCCTTCAGATCTCATCTAGATCCTTCAGATCTCATCTAGATCCTCCAGATGCTATCTAAATCCTCCAGAACTCATCTATATCCTCCAGATGCTATGTAAATCCTTCAGATCCCATCTAGATCCTCCAGATCCCATCTAGATCCTCCAGATGCTATCTAAATACTTTAGATCTCCCCTAGATCCCGACTAAGCCACAAAAGTTCCCGAAATTTCCATCAACACGTAGGCATATGTAAAATTCCAATCCTGTTCAGACCCCATCTATCCCAGATCCCTATCCCAGATCCCTATCCCAGATCCCTATCCCAGATCCCTATCCCAGATCCCTATCCCAGATCCCTATCCCAGATCCCTATCCCAGATCCCTATCCCAGATCCCTATCCCAGATCCCTATCCCAGATCCCTATCCCAGATCCCTATCCCAGATCCCTATCCCAGATCCCTATCCCAGATCCCTATCCCAGATCCCTATCACAGATCCCTATCCCAGATCCCTATCCCAGATCCCTATCCCAGATCCCTATCCCAGATCCCTATCCCAGATCCCTATCCCAGATCCCTATCCCAGATCCCTATCCCAGATCCCTATCCCAGATCCCTATCCCAGATCCCTATCACAGATCCCTATCCCAGATCCCTATCCCAGATCCCTATCCCAGATCCCTATCCCAGATCCCTATACCAGATCCCTATACCAGATCCCTATACCAGATCCCTATCCCAGATCCCTATCCCAGATCCCTATCCCGGATTCCTATCCCTCACCGTGACCACCAGCGTTTGTCCCCGTTGAGGCTCAGATCGACTTTCACCCGTCAGGGTGGTCTCTTCAACCAACTCGCCAATGTCCTTCTCGCCGTCGTCACCCTTGCTGTCGTCAAAGTCGTCGCTTCGAGTTTTGTTACGCCGGCAAGATTTTGTAGCCGCAGTGGCGGTTGCGGCCAGAGCAGCGGCGGCCGCTAGCGAACTGCGGAGTTTCTGCAGTTCGGCCTGAATGGGCAGCCACGCCATGCCGTCTTTGGTCGCGTTTCCGCTGGCAGGGACGCCCCCGACAGAGCGACTGCGTGGACGGCGACGAGAGCTCGAGGCTGGCGAGTCGGTCGAGTTCGACTGGTTGTTGAGCTTCCTTGGGGGCGGTCGCGATTTGTTGTTCCTGTTTTCTCTCTTTTTGGTGGTATCTTCCGTGCGCTGAGGAAATGAGGAGACAGGTGGTTGCTAGGGCGTTTTAGATGAGGCTTGACTAGCTGCCATGGTGACATAATTAAATGATTGCTAAGGACATAAATATTGAAAAAAACAGTTGTTATGGTTGTTAAGGAATTCATATCGATTTCGATGGTTGCTAAGGAGCTTGGATCAAGCGGTGATGGTTGCTAAGGGACTTGGATCAATATGAGATGGTTGCTATGGGACTTTGATCAATCTCGGATGGTTGCTAAGGAGCTTGGATCAAGCGGGGATGGTTGCTAAAGCGCTTGGATCGATCTCGGATGGTTGCTAAGGAGCTTGGATTAAGCGGGGATGGTTGCTATAGAGCTTGGACAAGCAGGGGTGGTTGCTAAGGAGCTTGGACAAGCAGGGGTGGTTGCTAAGGAGCTTGGACAAGCAGGGGTGGTTGCTAAGGAGCTTGGACAAGCAGGGGTGGTTGCTAAGGAGCTTGGACAAGCAGGGGTGGTTGCTAAGGAGCTTGGACAAGCAGGGGTGGTTGCTAAGGAGCTTGAATCAAGCGGGGGTGGTTGCTAAAGAGTTTGGATCAATCTCGGATGGTTGCTAAGGCGCTTGGATCAAGCGAGGATGGTTTCTAAAGAGCTTGGACAAGCAGGGGTGGTTGCTAAGGAGCTTGAATCAAGCGGGGGTGGTTGCTAAAGAGTTTGGATCAATCTTGGATGGTTGCTAAGGAGCTTGGATCAAGCGGGGATGGTTTCTAAAGAGCTTGGATCAAGCGGGGGTGGTTTCTAAAGAGCTTGAATCAAGCGGGGTGGTTGCTAAAGAGCTTGGATCAAGCGGGGATGGTTGCTAACGAGCTTGGATCAAGCGGGGATGGTTGCTAAGGAGCTTGGATCAAGCTGGAGGGTTGCTAAGGAGCTTGGATCAAGCGGGGATAGTTGCTAAGGAGCTTGGATCAAGCGGGGATGGTTGCTAAGGAGCTTGGATCAAGCTGGAGGGTTGCTAAGGAGCTTGGATCAAGCGGGGATAGTTGCTAAGGAGCTTGGATCAAGCGGGATGGTTGCTAAGGAGCTATAGGATATAGCAACGGGTTTCACTGTAATATTAACTACAGTCAGTTCAAGTAGATAGAAATCAATTCCAACCCGGAAATCTCACCGCGTCCAAATCCTTGAGAATGTCTTCAAAGTCCTCCTGGTTTCTGACCGCTCTTCCGTCTCGCCTGTCGCCGTCTAGTTCCAAGTGGCCGAAGCCCGGCCTCCCGGCGCCGGCAAACTTCGCCTTTCCGGCGCCGCCTCGGGCGCTTCTGTCCGATTCCTTGACTGCGCCACTCTTGCCGTCCTTGGCGCCCGCCTCCTGGTCTTCTATCCCATCGACTCCGTCACAGAGAATCTTCCAGACCTCCCGGTGGTACCGGCGCTTGCACTCGTTGATTCGAGCCTGCAGCGGGCCGACGTCGATGCCCATGTCGACGGGGAACAGGTCGCAGGCTTGGCAGAAATCCATGCGACACAATCTGTTCATGTCGGGCAGTTCAGGCGGAGGACAGTTAACGTTCATCGTGTACCGTAGTTTTCTTTAAAGGCGTGTTGACACCGAGGGATTGAAACGCACGAGCCTCGAGCACACGGAAGAAGGAAGGTCAATGAAGAAGAGTGCTCGTCTGCCGAGGTCTATGGTCAAAACTCAGCAAGCGTTTCTGGTTGCTAAATGCTACTGGCTGAAGAACATAGGGCCGTATGAATAAAAAAAAGAAATTTTTTTCTTGCAAGAAATCCAAGAATTTCTTGCGTTTATAAGAATAAAAAACTGCGAGTTTCTTGCAAGATTTTCTCGCCAAGAAAATCTCGAGCTTTCACAAGAAAAGATTTGCTCGGCAAGAAAATCTCACGAGGAAAAGATTTTCTTGCTTTCTGATGAATAAAAGACGTGATTTCCTCGCCGAGAGAGCCGACACTTGAGTTTTATGCGAGCAACTCTTTCTCTGGCTCAAGCGAATCTTCAGCGCCCATAACACGAGACACGAGATGTTCCTTCAGATCAGAAAGACCAAGGAGTACCTGCCCCGACAGGCCACTCCAGTGGAGACATATAGACAGCTTCATCGATTCACTGAGGATCACGTGACCTTTCTGACAACGCACTTCCTAGGACATACTTCCGAGACAAGGGGCGGTGCGCTGACACCGAAACAGAAGATGGAGATCACGCTGCGGTACCAGGACGCTCAATCTCAGGGTAAAATTTCAAAGCAAAGTGACTTTCCTGTCACCTGATGTTCAGGTAAACTCCACATGGATTTTGCCACTTTCTAGTAGGATTTTTCTGGACAGATTTTCGGTGTTCACGTGGTTTTAGCCATAGACACAGCATGGGCTGCGCCCAAGCCTGAGGAGACGGCCGTCGATTCCACGTCATCGACATCTTGGTTTGGGCCCTAGACAACTTTCAGCCAAGTGGCAGTCGCCGAGAAAATCTCACGAGCCGAGAAACTTTTATTCATGTCTTTTCTAGAATATCTTGACTCGTAAGATTTTCTCCAACAGATTTTCTTGCCGGAAAAGAATTTCTTTAAAGAAATTCTTGGCTCGAAAGATAATCTTTAAAGATTTTCTTACGTTTTATTCATACGGCCCATAGTGTAAAAATATAAACGCTTTTATGAATCCGAATGAATGAATGTGTAATAATTATTATTATATATTATAACTGATTCATGTTTGATAATTGAGAGATAATAATTTATTACACCCGCCCTACTAATGACCAGATGACGGCAGATGTCCAACGGACAGCTCAGCCGCAGCTATTGCGCAGCGGGCATCTGAAGGCTGCGTACGGTTGTTCAGTCCAAGGACTGGGGGGAGGGGGGTCGCCATACGCACCTCAATTACCCCAGATAATGTGTTTACCTCTGAGCTGCACTGTTTTTTTTTTGTCGGTTAAAATAACAACTCTCTCAGGGTGAGAGAGAGTCCACATGCTGAAAATGATGCCGTCTGCGCACATCGGCTGTGCTGACATGACAGTTGAAAATATTTGCGGTATTTTTAGAAAGGGAACTTCGAAGCTCCAATTAGCGCCATTAATTTTGGGGCCTTCTTTATCGAACCGAATCTGTTATTGTGGTACCTGATTCAGTGTTTACGAGTACCTGCGCACATCGGCTGTACTGACATGACAGTTGAATATTTGCGGTTATTTTTAGAAAGGGAACTTCGAAGCTCCAATTAGCGCCATTAATTTTGGGGCCTTCTTTATCGAACTGAATCTGTTATTGTGGTACCTGATTCAGTGTTTACGAGTACCTGCGCACATCGGCTGTACTGACATGACAGTTGAAAATATTTGCGGTATTTTTAGAAAGGGAACTTCGAACCTCCAACTAGCGCCATCATTTTTAGTGCCTTCTTTATCAAACCGAATCTGTTATTGTGGTACCTGATTTATAGTGTTCGCTTCTTTTGACACTATAAATACAGGTAGGACCGACGGCCGCTTCCATTGTCGCATCAGCACATCGGAAGAGATTCGCTCGTATCTTGGATTGGTTTCTTTCAGACTGTTGAAAATTGTTACAGGTAAATCACCTGCTTTTGCACGCAGCAAGCTCTTAATTGGTTAAATAATTATTGGTAAACCGCTTGCACATTGTAGGCTAATATTTCGCTATGGCAACTGCAGCGCCCACAACAGCTGTCCTGATCGGCAAGACTGGCTCTGGCAAAAGCTCCCTAGCCAACGCTCTGAATGGCGACTTCGAATTTAAAGTCGGTTATGGCTTCGACTCGGAGACCAAGGATTGTCAGGGTCGAATGAAAGTTACCCGGGGTCGCCTGCTAATTATAGTCGATACACCAGGCACCATGGACGTGAAGGACCCTACCATGCCGGAGAAGGAACTGCTGAACGCTCTGAACAACTGTCCAAATGGGGTTGACGCCTTCTTCATCGTGCTCCGCGCAGACTCTCGATTCACCGACGAAGAGTACAGAGCTATCCAGCAGTCTGTGGACGTCTTCGGTCCCGAGTCGCACAAGAGAGCCATTGTTGTTTTCAGCCACGGCGGAAAATTCAAAAAGGACGTCAACAAATTCAAGGAGATTTTGGACAAAGGCCGAGCCTCGATTCCGGGGCTGAACGAGTTGTTGAACAAGTTCGGAGACCGATACGTCCTGATGGACAATGGCGATGAATGTGATGAAGAGTTCAAAGAGAGGCAGGTGGCTGCCTTGCTGAGCCTGGTAGACGAGGTTAGCAAACATAATCCGCAGAAGTACTCACAAAAAGACTTGGACGCTCAGACAAAGAAGCAAAAAGCAAAGAAGAAAGAGGCTGAGAGGAAGCAACAGCAGAAAGATGAAGAGACGACTCAGATGAGAATTCAGGTGGCCCAAATGAAAGCCGAAGCGGATTGTATGAGACGGGAGATGGACAACAGCAGAAGATCTGCCATGGATCAGGTTCAGCAATGCCGTCGAGGTTACGGACCGGTGACTCAGCTTCTGTCCGACACTGGGAGCGCCGTTGGCGCTGTGGTGACGAGTCCCATTGCCGGTGCTGCCAGCATGCTTAACTGGGCCCTAAGCTGAGCTGGATTTATTATGAACTTAAAAAATCAAATACTAAGCAGGGGTGCGGTATACAACGAACAATCACAGACAGACAGCGGTTCACTTTAAACAATTTTTGATTCACTTTTGTTGAAACTTTTGTTGTTTATATTTTTCAAGATTATCAATTACATGTGTTTTAATTTTTTAATTTTTGTTGATATTTATCCAGTGAATTTTATCACACAGTTAAATTAACGAATTATAAATTTTACGCATAAAAAGTTTGAAGTTTGCAAAGTAGCTTTAAATGTGACGAATTCTAAAATATACTGGTTACAATTTCAAGATGAAAGATCATAAAAGTTCAATATGTAGCTTCTTGTAGCTCTTCGTATTAGGAAAAGTGCAAAAATTCTTCTGTGGAAAGCCTTTTTATTATTTATTTGTACGCGAAAATCCAACTTTCTATGCTAAATTGTTTCTAATAAAACAATTTGTTTTAAAACTCGTATTTCTCAAAATTATTTTTGTTTTAAATGAACTAAAATTTTAGTATAAATATATAGACGCGATTTTTGGCGAAGACTGAAGAGAGAACAACTTGACTCGTGTCGAGCCTTCTCAGGACCCACGCTCTGCACTAAGCGGTCTAACGCCTCAGGACCTACGCTCTACTCTAAGCTTCCCAACGCCTCAGGACCTACGCTCTACTCTAAGCTTCCCAACGCCTCAGGACCTACGATCTACTCTAAGCTTCCCAACGCCTCAGGACCTACGATCTACTCTAAGCTTCCCAACGCCTCAGGACCTACGCTCTACTCTAAGCTTCCCAACGTCTCAGGACCTACGATCTACTCTAAGCTTCCCAACGCCTCAGGACCTACGCTCTACTCTAAGCTTCCCAACGCCTCAGGACCTACGCTCTACTCTAAGCTTCCCAACGCCTCAGGACCTACGCTCTACTCTAAGCTTCCCAACGCCTCAGGACCTACGCTCTACTCTAAGCTTCCCAACGCCTCAGGACCTACGCTCTACTCTAAGCTTCCCAACGCCTCAGGACCTACGCTCTACTCTAAGCTTCCCAACGCCTCAGGACCTACGCTCTACTCTAAGCTTCCCAACGCCTCAGGACCTACGATCTACTCTAAGCTTCCCAACGCCTCAGGACCTACGCTCTACTCTAAGCTTCCCAACGCCTCAGGACCTACGATCTACTCTAAGCTTCCCAACGCCTCAGGACCTACGCTCTACTCTAAGCTTCCCAACGCCTCAGGACCTACGCTCTACTCTAAGCTTCCCAACGCCTCAGGACCTACGCTCTACTCTAAGCTTCCCAACGCCTCAGGACCTACGCTCTACTCTAAGCTTCCCAACGCCTCAGGACCTACGATCTACTCTAAGCTTCCCAACGCCTCAGGACCTACGCTCTACTCTAAGCTTCCCAACGTCTCAGGACCTATGCTCTACTCTAAGCTTCCCAACGCCTCAGGACCTATGCTCTACTCTAAGCTTCCCAACGCCTAGGGACCTACGCTCTACTCTAAGCTTCCCAACGCCTCAGGACCTACGCTCTACTTTAAGCGTCTCACAACGCCTCAGGAGCTACGCTCTACTCTAAGCGTCTCTCAACGCCTCAGGACTCACACTCTACTCTAAGCGTCTATATGACTATATGTCTATATTTTGACTATATGTGCACTCAATAAATTCTTGATGTCGATGAGAAAATGACACGTTTCGTTATAAAAACAAGCTACCATTCTGATTGCCGAAGTATCAATTTTTTTATCTTTGACATGCCAGCTTTGACAGCTTTCTCACGATAAATCATTTTCGACCCTAACCCGTGATTATAACAAGCCGAAACTTCTTTCGGTTGGAGTTCTTTTCTAAGATTTAACAGTCTTCGGAGAGTTTAATTCTGGTACTTTTACATCAAAATGCTGTCAGTCAACGGAAAATCGCTAATCCTTTTAGCTGCTTTGGCTGCTACAACAATTTGCACTGCGGTTCCTGCTGAGGAGGAAATCGCTGTTTGTAAGTTCTTCATTGTCAAATGATGGACCATTTAACAGTGTCATATTTGCTGCATTTGTCTTTTTCTCCTCGTGCACCTACCTTCTTCTTGTGCACCTCCCTTCTTCTTGTGCACCTACCTTCTTCTTGTGCACCTTCCTTATTCTTGTGCACCTCCCTTCTTCTTGTGCACCTCCCTTCTTGTGAACCTCCCTTCTTGTGCACCTCCCTTCTTGTGAACCTCCCTTCTTGTGCACCTCCCTTCTTGTGAACCTCCCTTCTTGTGCACCTCCCTTCTTCTTGTGCACCTCCCTTCTTCTTGTGCACCTCCCTTCTTCTTGTGCACCTCCCTTCTTCTTGTGCACCTCCCTTCTTCTTGTGCACCTCCCTTCTTCTTGTGCACCTCCCTTCTTCTTGTGCACCTCCCTTCTTCTTGTGCACCTCCCTTCTTCTTGTGCACCTCCCTTCTTCTTGTGCACCTCCCTTCTTCTTGTGCACCTCCCTTCTTCTTGTGCACCTCCCTTCTTCTTGTGCACCTCCCTTCTTCTTGTGCACCTCCCTTCTTCTTGTGCACCTCCCTTCTTCTTGTGCACCTCCCTTCTTCTTGTGCACCTCCCTTCTTCTTGTGCACCTCCCTTCTTCTTGTGCACCTCCCTTCTTCTTGTGCACCTCCCTTCTTCTTGTGCACCTCCCTTCTTCTTGTGCACCTCCCTTCTTCTTGTGCACCTTCCTTCTTTTACTTGTACATCTGTTTTACATGTATTTTGCTGCACCTCACTTAAAAACTCTTATTCTGCCATCTGCAACTTGCAGCCACAACCAGCTTTGATGCCACTCCGTCAAACTCCAATCCTATATCGCATATGGCGCTGGAGATTGCCGAAATTCTCAAAGTCTCTGCACCATCTGGAGTGATCTGCAACAACTGCCTCATCAAGTCCTGGAAGAAACGCGACAATCAAGTCAATCACAGGAAGCTTCCAGTGTCCATGATACCGTCAATTGTCAGTCAATACCCGGCGGATATGCAGGAGGCGCTCATGCTTGGCTTTTTGAGTTCGAACATGAATTGGGTTGACTAGTAAATCACAACATATTTTATAATATCCCAATGTATAATAACTCATAATCTCATAATTTAACATGTAGTAGTTCTAGCAATTATTTTACCCCCCCCCCCTAATTCATTTTAGCCACGTTAATATCCAGAAAGGCGACATGAAAGGCAATTCTAGAGGAATTTTCGTCAGCAATGGCCTTGTGGATATTGTCTTCATGAATGTAGATATCCAAGCCGAACTGGTGCCGAAGAACTGGGATCACTACACTCACGAGGTCAATGCCATAGCGAGTACGGTGCAGGCTGAGGCCGTGAAGGTCTACCGGGAGATCGCTTAGAACAATAGCAATCTACTCTGACAATATTCAATTGAAATAAACAAAAAACTTCGGCAATTATGATACTTTGCTCAACCACTGGCACAGTTTTTGTGGCAATGGGTTTAACAATAACTTTTAACATGTATGTAGTAGGGCATCGTTTAGGAGCGAAATAGAATTTGCTTTTACACTATTGATAGTAGTTTCTAGTTGCTTCACTAAATTTATCTATCAACTAAACCGGTCCACTAAAAAACTAAGAATCAGGGGCGTCACCATGGATTTTATGGTGGGGCGGACAAAGTCAAGAATTCTGTATGTACATGTACATTATTGTCAGAATCGGGGGTTGTCGGCACTCATTTTAGCACCGCAGGCACTCACTTTAGCACCGCAGGCACTCATTTTAGCGCCACAGGCTCCATTTTTTGTCGCCCTGAAGCAACATCATTGATTTCCATAACAGATCAACAAAGGTGGGCAGGGGGAACAAAGCATTGGCATGTCCCACCCATAGATTTTACTGGAGGAACATGTCCCCCCTGACTACTCACATAAGTAGACCTATAAAATAATTTTTAAAAAACAAGACTCAAAAAATCGCAGATCCAATTACATCCTGAAGTCAATGGCTTAGTTTCATAACACAATCGAAAAAAAAATGCATTAACGCAATGCATTTACTCGAATTTATTGACAATTATTTATGCGTGTTTATTTACTGTTTAATTTTACAACAAACCGCAGCTGCTCTGCAACAAGATGAAATAGTAAACCTACTCATTACCAGCTACAGTATCGATAATGAAGGTACAAATTTTATGTTAATTAAAGTTGAAACGCAATTCGGCTTAGTAACTATATACTGTTACTACTATTATTATCAAACAAACCCGGCAGATCAATATTCACAGTAAAAAATGATAAATATAAGAAAAAAATAATGAATGAATGATCGAGTCAATTGTTGCAGATTGTTAATTAGTTAAACTTCCACCGGTGACCGCACTCGTTGCACAGCACAAAGGTGGTCATTGGCTCATCAGCCGATCTGGTCTGCAGCTGATTATAAGTGCAATTGTTCTTCTTGCACTTGCCGCACTTCAACATATCGGTAGACGTGCCGCTGTTCATCGACATCTGGTGATCATCGATTGCTTCCTTGGTCAGCCGCTCCCTGAGCTTGCGCATATCGTCCGATGCCATCTCTTCCGCACTCATCTTGGCAAACTGCGTCGGGGAGATATTCCCCATGAGGACGCAGTAGCGCAGATTGGGATTCTTCGTGTCGCGAAGGTTCATCACCCTGCTGCGGATTCGATTCTTGTATTTCATGTCCAGCTTCGAGCCAGTCTCCAGGTGGACGCAGGTCTCAATCTCGGCGGCAAGGTAATTGGGCTCGTATGCTCCAGATGGGATTGTGTCTGATTCGAGTGCCTGGGTTCGGGTGGGGAGTTGGGAGAACTTGAATACTTAATTATTATCATTGGAACACTGATTAGGACAGGTGTGTGGGGATCACTGATTAGGACAGGTGTGTGGGGATCACTGATTAGGACAGGTGTGTGGGGAATGGGGATCACTGATTAGAACAGGTGTGTGGGGATCACTGATTAGGACAGGTGTGTGGGGATCACTGATTAGGACAAGTGTGTGGGGATCACTGATTAGGACAGGTGTGTGGGGATCACTGATTAGGACAAGTGTGTGGGGATCACTGATTAGGACAGGTGTGTGGGGATCACTGATTAGGACAGGTGTGTGGGGATCACTGATTAGGACAGGTGTGTGGGGATCACTGATTAGGACAGGTGTGTGGGGATCACTGATTAGGACAGGTGTGTGGGGATCACTGATTAGGACAGGTGTGTGGGGAATGGGGATCACTGATTAGAACAGGTGTGTGGGGATCACTGATTAGGACAGGTGTGTGGGGATCACTGATTAGGACAAGTGTGTGGGGATCACTGATTAGGACAGGTGTGTGGGGATCACTGATTAGGACAAGTGTGTGGGGATCACTGATTAGGACAGGTGTGTGGGGATCACTGATTAGGACAGGTGTGTGGGGATCACTGATTAGGACAGGTGTGTGGGGATCACTGATTAGGACAGGTGTGTGGGGATCACTGATTAGGACAGGTGTGTGGGGAATGGGGATCACTGATTAGGACAGGTGTGTGGGGATCACTGATTAGGACAGGTGTGTGGGGATCACTGATTAGGACAGGTGTGTGGATCACTGATTAGAACAGGTGTGTGGGGATCACTGATTAGGACAGGTGTGTGGGGATCACTGATTAGAACAGGTGTGTGGGGATCACTGATTAGGACAGGTGTATGGGGATCACTGATTAGGACAGGTGTGTGGGGATCACTGATTAGGACAGGTGTGTGGGGATCACTGATTAGGACAGGTGTGTGGGGATCACTGATTAGGACAGGTGTGTGGGGATCACTGATTAGAACAGGTGTGTGGGGAATGGGGATCACTGATTAGGACAGGTGTGTGTGGATCACTGATTAGAACAGGTGTGTGGGGATCACTGATTAGAACAGGTGTGTGGGGATCACTGATTAGGACAGGTGTATGGGGATCACTGATTAGAACAGGTGTGTGGGGATCACTGATTAGAACAGGTGTGTGGGGATCACTGATTAGGACAAGTGTGTGGGGATCACTGATTAGGACAGGTGTGGGGATCACTGATTAGGACAGGTGTGTGGGGAATGGGGATCACTGATTAGGACAGGTGTGTGGGGATCACTGATTAGGACAGGTGTGTGGGGATCACTGATTAGGACAGGTGTGTGGGGAATGGGGATCACTGATTAGGACAGGTGTCTGGGGATAACTGATTAGGACAGGTGTGTGGGGATCACTGATTAGGACAGGTGTGTGGATCACTGATTAGAACAGGTGTGTGGGGATCACTGATTAGAACAGGTGTGTGGGGATCACTGATTAGGACAGGTGTGTCGGGATCACTGATTAGGACAGGTGTGTGGGGATCACTGATTAGGACATAAATAAAATCTATAATAGACAGGAAATATTGCGAATATTTTCAAATAAAAGAAGAGAAAGTACTTTACAAAAAACTGCTAACCTGTTGCAGCATTTCGCGGCATTTCAGCCGAACTGAATCGGTGGTTCGCAGTCTCTCGGACTCTTTAAAAGTGACGGCTGGAGCGGCTATGGCGGTGGCGGCGCCTTCGCTGCTTCCATTTGGACTGGCCTCTTCGTCTGCATCGACGCGAGGTCGTTTAGCCTCAGTGGTGTCGGCTCCGCTGCCATTCTCATCAGCTGTCGGTGACGGCGCAGCAGCGGCAGCGGCCTGCTGTTGTTGCTGGGCAGAATCCAACAGCTTCTTCCATTTCTTAATAAGCTGTCGGGCTTCGGACAGCAGAGTGTCGGATTTGAGTCCGCGACGCAGACGATTCACAATAATGCCAAGGCCGGTTTTCTGCAGCACAGCTATGGTGATGCTGGCCTCGCGCAGCTGGGACAGGTAGCGGGCCACCTTGGCCTCATCCTGGGAGATTTAGACAGTTTGGTGCAATGGTTCTTTTCAAGGTATACGGATTAACCTCTACATTTTTAGCAAATAATAAAACTGTAGGGGCCATAGCCCAGTGGTCTAGTGGCATGGCATTCTTATGTTCCAGCGGCCCAGGCTTGATTCCAAGTGCAGTTACATTAATTTGTGGATAGCTTAATTGGAATCTCGGCTTGGCTCTGCTTGTGCAATTACTGGCCTTAAAGGCCAACCCAATGGCACAGTGAAGTGTGCATGCCTAACAATCAAGTTAGGTCTGCTCTACACTCTTGTGTCAGTGTGTAGTAGTGGTGCCTAGGTTAATATGAATAAATACATGTCTATATTCTTGCATGCCTGCTCAAGAGAGTTGGCAGAATGGGTGGTAATGCATTTTGCTAGTTGTGTAATAATGTCACTTAGTTGCACTCAAAGCACAAGCAAATTAAATGAAGAGCAAGAACCCTGAAGGAGGCAATTGGAGAGTTAAGGAAAAATAGCATTCTGAATGAAGTGGCATATTAGGGTAAAACATAGTCTTTTGCCTCTATATTATTCTGTATATATGAATATATATAATATGTATAATTGAAGAGAGAAGCTAAAGGGGTATCTACCTCTTTTGGTAAATAAAAAAGATCCACTAAGTACTTTCAAAATACTAAGAATAAGAAATAATTTTATTAAAGTATACATTTAAAAATTTACTTTCTATTTCCTTTGACCAAAGCTTTATTAAAGTTTGGGTCTCTATCTTGAAGCTTATATTTAAATGATTTTTTGTAAGAGAACTTAACATTTTATTATTATTTTAGAAATACAAAACAAAGATTTTTTGAGAATAGTTTTTTAAAAGTTTCTAAGAGCCATCTTTATAAGAGACAATATAGGCCCTCCTAGTTTATCATTATCTAATACAAGCAATACAAAATACTTTTTAAGTTTTTCTTTATTTTTATTTTAGTAATTGCATTGCAAAGTTATTCATTAGGCTTAGTTTTTATTAAAATTAGCTTTTTATATTAGGCGTATTGATATTGGCAAGTCATAGGCCTAAGATTGGCTAAGAATAAGACCCTTATTAAATAAATTCCTTATGAGTTATGATTCCAATCATTGATTTAATCAAGTTAGGTCTAATAAACAATAATATAATATAAGGCCTAACATTCTAAAAAAATTTAGCTAAACTAAACCAAAAAGATGAAGACAACTATTAATCATCTATGTATCATTTATTTTGTATTTATTTCAACAAGCATAATTGAAGTTGTAATCTAAGATGTTATTACTAGCTTTATGCCTTTCTTTAGTAAATAAAAATTTAGTCTAGAATAGACCTTACTTACATACTAATACTAATAATACTAGGCCTAGGTTAGGTTTTTATACTAATGTAGTATATATATATATAAGCTTAGTAAGAAAATTTTATAAAATCTTATTAAATTAAATAGGCCCCTATATTTTAAAGTTGTCGTGTAAATGATGCAAGGCCTAGACCAAAAATGGATATATATACTACAAGTCTAATATACTCTAACTTTTTTTGCCTAGTCCTTGATGATTATAATACTAATAGTCAAATACTTTCTTGAGAAGGCCTAATAGGCCTAGGCAATAGTTGCAGACATGAGGCATGAAAATAAAATCAAAACAGCTTTAGAGCCAGAGGTTAACTTTCTAGGCCTACTTACAATTTTATTCTTGGTAGTCATTTTCTCCAACTTCTTGGCAATTCGCTGGTAGTCTATTCCATCAACAGACATTTTTACACTGGCTAGGTATAGTAGAAGCTCAGATAGAGATAGATGGACAAGAGAAACAAAGCCAAAGACAATTCCAGTTGTTTGAAATTTATAGTATATAAGAAAAGCTAGGCCTAGGCCTGCGAAAAGCAGTATTTATTAAGTGATAGTATAAGCTTAATTATAGTTCGTAGAGAATTAACAAAGTAAAATTAAGATTTGACCGTGGTGAAGATCACCATTAACTTCGATTAAAAGACTGGTTCGTGTAGTGTGACATGACATTCGCTTGAGCGTTTTAAGACTACGCACACAAAAACAGACACAAAAAGCACACGAGAATATAGGAGTTACTTTATAAAGCTCTAAATTATGAACCATAGAGTTTTAAATGTTAAAAAAATTTGCAAAGCAACAGAGGATTTGTTTAACCAGTTTTCGTGTAAATACATCGCGCGCAATTTCAAAATTACGTGTCACAATGCGCTCGCTTTTAACTCAATACATTTTTCCTTCGACTGTCGTCGCGTACGCAGTGTTTTAATAGTTTACTCGGCTGTTAGGAGGAGTTTTAATTCATTCAGACGAAACATTTATCCTAGATAAAAATTACTGCAAGTCTTTATCTTACCTTTTAGGAGGAAAAATGTACATGTAAAATTGTAAATCTTTATCTTTCTAAGACTAAGTTTTTAATTTTATCTAAAACATTTTTATGTACCCCGTGTGATTATTTTGCCCTGAATTAATTACCAAGTGATTATATTTAAGAATTACTTAACAGCGCTATAGAGGCTAAAAACTCATTCGATTTATTGCAATAATGTCTATTAAATTTTGCTTATTCGTTCTATATTTATGCAGTATGACCATTTCTACTGGGATGGGTAAGAATAAAGGCTATAAAATGTAATGCCTGTACAAATTAATTTTTTTGATTAACTACTGATATCTGTTCATAAAAAGCGTGCCTCTTCGTATGTGCCTTTTCATAAAATTGACTAATAAAATTAGTGTCATAACTAAATTCTGCGGTGTAACAACCCATAGCAACATATATAACTTATAAGATTTGCAAAGTCATCTGAGCATCTCTTCATGATGAATTTCAGGTTCAAAAGTTCTGCTTGGCATTGATTTTGGCTCTGAGTACATAAAAGTGGCTGTCTTAAAGGTTTGAATTTTTAACCTTAATTTTTTAGTGCCATTACATCCAGCAAAATAATTCAGGTTCCTTATTCATGCATATATTATGTTTAAAATTTTAGCCAGGAAGACAATTAGAGATTGCATTAAACAGGTAATGTCATTTGTTTATAAACAGTAGAACTACCGAGAGGGGGTACATATATATATTTTTTATTATCTGGCTCTCTGGACCGTCGAGATATTCAACGATTCCGCCAAAACGTCATCTTTCTCTAGTGCATTCAATGCACCCCTGTTCGTCAATCAGAACTGCACATCAGTGCAGCCTTGCCGAGCCACCAAATTTCATTAACACGTCGACCACTGTGTCACACAGACAGAGCTTCTGGACCTTCAACAGATGGCACCAGGTTACTATGGACACTCTGTTGCGAATTTCTTTGATGTCGCTGACCAAACTTCAATAATGTACAAATCTCAACCCGTTGAATTAGCTGGCGACGTCTGAATGACGACTGAATGCCTCGAGACTATTCGAGCATTCATCCAACCTTCTGGTAGAATCGTTTAAAATCTCAACGTTCCGGAAGACTGGCGACTTGATTCTTGTTCGAGAAGGTGCGCAACGAACATTTAGCATTCCGTGTTCTTGAATTTCGTGTGTCTACGTTCTGCGTTCCGCGAGGCAGCAAAAAAATTGTCAGAGGGGGGTTCTCCTCTCGGTAGTTCGACTTGTTATTCCTACTGTTAAATCTTATTGAAACAATACTGACACACGAGACGTCTTTATAGTCAACCATGATGGCTAACATCTATGTAAAAATTTTAGCGAAGCTCGGAGAAAAATGTCTACAGCGGTAGCTTTCAGAGACGGTGAACGTCTTATTGGTGACTCAGCTTTGTCTATGGTATGTTTCACACTCTTTATCAGTACTGTTATTTTACCAGAAAATGTTCATCATCACTGTATAGCTAAATATGTCAGAGTAAAACTCGCATTTTTGGCAGGCAAAGAAGCATCCAGATCAGACCTTTCTGCACCTGCCGCTTCTACTTGGTTGCCAACTAAACAGTCCCATGGTGGAGCTCTACCGTCAACGATATCCCCATCATCGAATAGTTGTTGGAGCGGACGGTACATTGGAGTTTCTGCTTAGTGGGTAAGTATTCGAATTCGATTCCAACCGAAGCAAGTCATTTTCAAGGACCACTAGAAGTTACCATTAACTTACAGAAATCTTCGCTTGTCTGTGGAGCAACTGTCTGCCATGCTACTAGAAGCAGCAATCGAGACAGCAAAAACATTTCTAGACGACGATAGTGTGGACAATTCTACAACTAGAAATGGCTCGAAAAGTGAATTTGAAGTTGCCATAGCAACGCCGCCATTTTGGGGACAAGCGGAACGTGGCGCCATTCTGCGCGCTGCACAGTATGCAGGGATTCCAGCTGCTCGGCTGGTCAACAACAACGCTGCGGGTCAGTTGTGGCCAAACTGAGGCTGTCAGAGGCGTAGTTTTGGGTGTCAGTTGGTTGTCAGAGGCGTAGCTTTGGGTGTCAGTTGATTGTCAGAGACGTAGCTTTGGGTGTCAGTTGGTTGTCAGAGGCGTAGCTCTGAGTGTCAGTTGGTTGTCAGAGGCGTAGCTCTGGGTGTCAGTAGGTTGTCAGAGGCGTAGCTTTGGGTGTCAGTTGGTTGTCAGAGGCGTAGTTTTGGGTGTCAGTTGGTTGTCAGAGGCGTAGCTTTGGGTGTCAGTTGATTGTCAGAGACGTAGCTTTGGGTGTCAGTTGGTTGTCAGAGGCGTAGCTCTGAGTGTCAGTTGGTTGTCAGAGGCGTAGCTCTGGGTGTCAGTAGGTTGTCAGAGGCGTAGCTTTGGGTGTCAGTTGGTTGTCAGAGGCGTAGCTTTGGGTGTCAGTTGGTTGTCAGAGGCGTAGCTTTGGGTGTCAGTTGGTTGTCAGAGACGTAGCTTTGGGTGTCAGTTGGTTGTCAGAGGCGTAGCTCTGGGTGTCAGTGGGTTGTCAGAGGCGTAGCTTTGAGTGTCAGTTGGTTGTCAGAGCCGTAGCTTTGAGTGTCAGTTGGTTGTCAGGTGCATCATTTCAAGTGTCAGTTCGATGTTAATTGTGTCCTTATGCTTGTCAGTTTTAAGGAAATTGGTTTAGGTACTATAAGTAGCTTGATCCGGTGAAGTGATAACTTTCAACCAAAATGGATTCCTCGCTTATTCGGTTTCAGTTGCTCTGAACTATGGCAACAGCATCTTGTCAAGTCTGGGTTCCAAGCCTCAGTCGCGTACATTCTTCGATCTAGGCGCATCTTTTACTGTCAGCACTGCTGCATGTAAGTGCCCTGAGAGCAAGTAGGCAATCTGTCATCTAGATACAAGAACAGGCCTTCAAAATCTGTCATCTAGATACAATAACAGGCCTTCAAAATCTGTCATCTAGATACAAGAACAGGCCTTCAAAATCTGTCATCTAGATACAATAACAGGCCTTCAAAATCTACCATCTAGATACAGTAACAGGCCTTCAAAATCTATCATCTACATACAATAACAGGCCTTCAAAATCTATCATCTAGATACAATAACAGGCCTTCAAAATCTATCATCTAGATGCAATAACAGGCCTTCAAAATCTATCATCTACATACAATAACAGGCCTTCAAAATCTACCATCTACATACAATAACAGGCCTTCAAAATCTACCATCTACATACAATAACAGGCCTTCAAAATCTACCATCTACATACAATAACAGGCCTTCAAAATCTACCATCTACATACAATAACAAGCCTTCAAAATCTACCATCTACATACAATAACAGGCCTTCAAAATCTACCATCTACATACAATAACAAGCCTTCAAAATCTACCATCTACATACAATAACAGGCCTTCAAAATCTACCATCTACATACAATAACAGGCCTTCAAAATCTACCATCTACATACAATAACAGGCCTTCAAAATCTACCATCTACATCCAATAACGTACATCCAAAAAAGATATTGACCCCCCTAATATATTTTTAGCTTATCAAAAAGTGACCGGTTCCAACAATTTTCAAACCTACCTGCTGCGAATTCTCGGCACTGGTTACGACCCGGCGCTGGGCACTTTTGATTTTATTGAACGATTAATTAACGCCGGAAAATCACCGGTTACTATGGACGCTAGTTCGGTTGCTAAGGCCCGAGTAGAAGCCGGCCAATTATTTCGGGTGCTCAGCGCCAATCGGCGAGCTGGTTCGATGACGCGAGACCAGCTGAGAACGAAGGTTGCGGACTTGTTGAACAGACTGAGGCGACCAGTTGAAATGATGACGTCATTGGCTGGTGACGTCACCCGTAGTAGCAGCAGCGATACGCTATTGATGGGCGGCGGATCCCGGTGTCCGCTGGTGCAAGAGCAGCTGATAAAATTCTTGGGAAGGTAAAATTGCAGGGTTGGGAAGGGGTTGTTATGCGAATAACACCCATGAGCGCCAAGCCCCCCCCCCCCCGGCACAGAGAGGTTAATATGAGTTTTGTTTAATTTGAGTTCAATTAGGTTAGTTTAGTGTAGTTCGGTTTACAGTAGTTTAGATCAGTTTTGTCTTACGAGTATTTAGTTGAGTTTAGTTAGTCCATTTTAGTCTGGTCCAGTTTAGTTTAGTTTAGTTTAGTGTTGTTTAGTTTAGTTTGGTTTAGTTTAGTTTAGTTTAGTTTAGTCTAATTTAGTTTAGTTTAGTCTAATTTATTTAGCATAGTAGTTCAATTTGTGTAGTCATCAATTTTTTTACATGCAGCTCCAGACTGGGTCATTCGATCAACACTGATGAAGCTGCCGCTTTGGGAGCCGTTCAGCATCTGGTTGCCATGGAAACTAATCGAGCTAGAAAGCGCCATTCACGTGACGGCGGATTTTCTAACAGAAAATCTGGAACAGCGCAGATGCTATTGGTTGATGTCAATTTGTTCTCCATGGCTGCCGTGAGTTCGGATTGACTTGCCTCACGGTTCCTTGCTTGTTGAAATAGGCAAGTGGGGTGAGAAGTGAAAGTAAAGAAGAGAGTAGATAAGAATAAAGTGTAGAATAGTGAAGGTAGAGTAGAGTGGTAGGTTAGTGGAGAGGTTATAAAGTAGAGGGCAGATAAGAATAAATGGTAGAGTAGAGAGTAGATATGAGAAGAGAGAAGAGTGGAGAGATATGAGAAGAAGGTAGAGTAGAGTAGAGTAGATAGCAGATAAAAAGATATGGTAGAGTAAAGAGTAGATAAAGAAGAGAGTAGAGTGGAGAGTAGATAAAAAGAGAGAGTGGAGTAGAGAGTAGATAATGGGAGAGAAGAGAGTAAAGAGGAGAGGAGAGGAGAGGAAAGGACAATGGAGTCGAGATCCTAGTGGAAACTGTAAAAGATATTACTATTTATGCTAGAAAGCTAAATCTCTTAAAGAGGTACTCACCCCCATTACACCAGAGCGCCAACATCACAGGCTCTTATGTCAATCGTCAGTCGGTATTCAAAATGGGCGATCCAATTCCAAACAAGAAATCAATCAACTTCGAGACTAATGCTGCATCTTTACCTGATGAGTTTTGCATTGCACTTGAATACCATAATACATCGAATTTGAACGAATTTCAGCGAAGGTAAGTAAATGCTTCTGCATGGCAACTAATTATCTCATAACAATTTGTAGTACATAATAGCTAAAAATGCGTAAATCCTTATTTGTTTCAGGTGTCTTGGTGTTACTCTTCTGGTTAAATATTGCACTATGGAGTTTGATCAAATTCGAAATAAATTTAGAGCAAATTTTTCCAATATTTCTACTAATAGTAAGCGAATTAGCATTGGAGCACTTTTTAGACACGATAGCAGCGGAATTTTATGGTTAGATAAGCTCGAATTGATTGCTGATAAGATCGCTAATCAGCCAATTAGATTTCAACCGGTAAAATATGGCTATGCCGTGCCATCGGTGGAACAGCGAAAGCATAGCAGAGATGTGTAAGTTGAATTCGTATTTCTTTCAGATGAAGGATGAAGGATGAAGGATCAGAGAGAGGGTAGCGGTGTCCAGATGAAGAATCAGAGAGAGGGTAGCGGTGTCCAGATGAAGGATCAGAGAGAGGGTAGCGGTGTCCAGATGAAGGATCAGAGAGAGGGTAGCGGTGTCCAGATGAAGGATCAGAGAGAGGGTAGCGGTGTCCAGATGAAGGATCAGAGAGAGGGTAGCGGTGTCCAGATGAAGGATCAGAGAGAGGGTAGCGGTGTCCAGATGAAGGATCAGAGAGAGGGTAGCGGTGTCCAGATGAAGGATCAGAGAGAGGGTAGCGGTGTCCAGATGAAGGATCAGAGAGAGGGTAGCGGTGTCCAGATGAAGGATCAGAGAGAGGGTAGCGGTGTCCAGATGAAGGATCAGAGAGAGGGTAGCGGTGTCCCGATGGAGGATCAGAGAGAGAGGGTAGCGGTGTCCAGATGAAGGATCAGAGAGAGGGTAGCGGTGTCCAGATGAAGGATTAGCGTTAAGCTGCCAAACTAAGGACAGAAAGACGATCTCAAACGAGCCCTCAAAAATCTCCAGCATTCTCGAGTTCCGTCGTCGCGAGCTCGAGACCCGAGCAGCATCGAAAATTCGCAACGATTTGGAAGCGGCGGTGATCGAATATCGAGCCAGGCTGTTCGGCGATGATAGCAGCGGTAACCATGGCAACCAAATGAAAAACTCGAGCACAGTTCAACCGATATACTCCAGATGCTCGAGTAAAAAAGAACGCCAAGAACTTTTGGCTGCTTTGGCTAAGGCGGAACAGGCTTTAGCTGCGGGATCCTCGTCAAATTTAACGATGCTGAATACCGAGTTGAAACGATTAAAACAAACTTTTGCCCCCGTCTCGGCCAGGGCAATCGAGTTGATGAAGCGCCCAGCTGCTCTGGCTAGCCTTGAGTCAGTTTTAAAATTGGCGGAGTCAAACATTTCTGCAACTGAAAAAGATTCAAAATTGATAGCCGAGACTAGGAGTGTGAAGGTGGGCGCCGATTTGATTTGTGCTTATTTCTTAGAATTTCTAAGATTGGCCCTTTCTTAGAATAGTTTAGCCATTTCTTAGAATAGTAAGCCATTTCTTAGAATAGTAAGCCATTTCTTAGAATAGTAAGCCATTTCTTAGAATAGTAAGCCATTTCTTAGAATAGTAAGCCATTTCTTAGAACCGTAAGCCATTTCTTAGAACCGTAAGCCATTTCTTAGAATAGTAAGCAATTTCTTATAATAGTAAGCCATTTCTTAGAACCGTAAGCCATTTCTTAGAACCGTAAGCCATTTCTTAGAACCGTAAGCCATTTCTTAGAATAAAAAGCACTTTCGTGGAATATTAAGCACTTAAAAATCGATCCAAACTCCCACAGAAGTGGCTCACAGCGGCCAAGGCAGCTATGGTCAACGCCGATCTGACCCAGAATCCGCCAGTCTTGGTCCGTCAGATAGACGAACAGAGACAAGCTCTGGCCAGCCTGATAGCTGAGCAAGGGAAAAAGCCATCCAATCCGAATACAAAAGCAAATTATGCAAAGCCGGGCAAAGTTTCGAAAAGACGCCTAAGCCATGAGCTGGAGGACAGCGATGAGGACGACACGCTGTCAGGTGCGAAGAAGAGCGCATCTTACGGTAGAAGTCACCAGGGTTCTAGACGTCCGTCTAGGTGTCTAGGGGTATAGGTGTCTAAGGATATAGGTGTCTAGATGTCTAGGGGTTTAGGTGTCTATGGGGTCTAGGGGTATAGGTGTCTAGAAGTATAGGTGTCTAGGGGTCTATGTGTCTAGGTGTCTAGGGGTCTAGGTGTCTAGGGGTCTAGGTGTCTAGGGGTCTAGGGGGCTAGGGGTCTAGGGGTCTAGGGGTCTAGGAGCATAAGTGTCTAGATGTCTAGGTGTCTAGCAACTCTGCATTGCTTCAGTTCACCCAGCTGTAAAATTTACCTATTAGCTGGGGTAATTGACGGTGTGTGTGGCGACCCCCCAGTCCTTGGACTGAACAGCCGTACGCAGCCTTCAGATGCGCCGCGCAATAGCTGCGGCTGAGCTGTCAGTTGCACATCTGGCCATTAGGGCAGGTGTAATCAATTATTATTATATTAATATTAGGCGAAAATCACACTTAATTCACCGAATATGAATATATTCCAGAATCTACTCGCCCAAGACGGTCTCTGCCGAGTGAGGACGAAGTTGAAGCAAGCGACGACGAGTCTGACAGCGACCATCCAGACTTGGATGATGATGACGATATTGATCGAGGAAATCGTCGCGACGTTGATTTTCATTCGCTAATTGGCGAACTTTAAAGTTTAATAAACTTCAACCGAGATTTTCTAGGGCTGACTGCAGTTCCTTATCCTGACTTTTGTGGTGGTTTTGGTAAGATTTTCACATTCTCCAAGCGAAATTTCACCTTTGCCAAATTCAACGGACTTAAACACCAAACACCAGACTTAAAAATTCCCAATCATCACAATCCCCAATCATCACAATCCCCAATCATCACAATCCCCAATCTTCACAATCCCCAATCATCACAATCCCCAATCATCACAATCCCCAATCTTCACAATTCCCAATCCTCACAATCCCCAATCTTCACAATCCCCAATCTTCACAATCCCCAATCTTCACAATTTCCCAAACTTCACAATTCCCCAATCTTCACAATTTCCCAAACCTTCACAATTTCCCAATCTTCACAATTTCCCAGTCTTTACAATTTCCCAAACTTCACAATTTCCCAAACTTTGCAATCCCCAATCTTCACCATCCCCAATCTTCACAATTTCCCAAACTTCACAATTTCCCAAACTTCACAATTTCCCAAACTTCGCGATCCCCAATCTTCACAATCCCCAATCTTCACAATCCCCAATCTTCACAATTTCCCAAACTTCACAATTTCCCAAACTTCACAATTTCCCAAACTTCGCGATCCCCAATCTTCACCATCCCCAATCTTCACAATCCCCAATCTTCACAATTTCCCAAACTTCACAATTTCCCAAACTTCACAATTTCCCAAACTTCGCGATCCCCAATCTTCACCATCCCCAATCTACACAATTTCCCAAACTTCACAATTTCCCAAACTTCACAATTTCCCAAACTTCGCGATCCCCAATCTTCACAATCCCCAACCTTCACAATCCCCAACCTTCACAATCCCCAATCTTCACAATTTCCCAAACTTCGCGATCCCCAATCTTCACCATTCCCCAATCTTCACAATCCCCAATCTTCACAATCCCCAATCTTCACAATTTCCCAATCTTCACAATTTTCAAAACTTCACAATTCTCAACCTTCCCATACCCCGTGGCTTCTTATACTGCCTTTCATAATCAAACTACGTCGGTGCTGTAAAATAATCTATTATTTAGTAACCGTCCATTTTTGTGAATCAAACCCAGAGGATTTAACTTGTTTCTTATTTTCCTCAAGCCATTATCTTATTTGCTTGGTGCAAGAAGCTTTTCCTCGCTCAGATAGCTTGCTGGCTTATCATAAATACACGCGGCTTAAGTACTTGGATTCTTTTTGAATTATTACCTATTTTAGTGTGAAATGCTGCTACAAGTATTGTAATACGACTTGAATATTGATTCTCCCTGCCTGTCTCTCCCTACCTGTCTCTCCCTACCTGTCTCTCCCTGCCTGTCTCTCCCTACCTGTCTCTCCCTACCTGTCTCTCCCTACCTGTCTCTCCCTGCCTGTCTCTCCCTACCTGTCTCTCCCTACCTGTCTCTCCCTACCTGTCTCTCCCTGCCTGTCTCTCCCTGCCTGTCTCTCCCTGCCTGTCTCTCCCTGCCTGTCTCTCCCTACCTGTCTCTCCCTACCTGTCTCTCCCTGCCTGTCTCTCCCTGCCTGTCTCTCCCTGCCTGTCTCTCCCTGCCTGTCTCTCCCTACCTGTCTCTCCCTACCTGTCTCTCCCTGCCTGTCTCTCCCTGCCTGTCTCTCCCTGCCTCTCTCCCTGCCTGTCTCTTCCTGCCTGTCTCTCCCTACCTGTCTCTCCCTACCTGTCTCTCCCTACCTGTCTCTCCCTGCCTGTCTCTCCCTGCCTGTCTCTCCCTGCCTGTCTCTCCCTGCCTGTCTCTCCCTACCTGTCTCTCCCTACCTGTCTCTCCCTGCCTGTCTCTCCCTGCCTGTCTCTCCCTGCCTCTCTCCCTGCCTGTCTCTTCCTGCCTGTCTCTCCCTACCTGTCTCTCCCTACCTGTCTCTCCCTGCCTGTCTCTCCCTGCCTGTCTCTCCCTGCCTGTCTCTCCCTGCCTCTCTCCCTGCCTGTCTCTTCCTGCCTGTCTCTCCCTACCTGTCTCTCCCTACCTGTCTCTCCCTGCCTGTCTCTCCCTGCCTGTCTCTCCCTGCCTGTCTCTCCCTGCCTCTCTCCCTGCCTGTCTCTCCCTACCTGTCTCTCCCTGCCTGTCTCTCCCTGCCTCTCTCCCTGCCTGTCTCTTCCTGCCTGTCTCTCCCTACCTGTCTCTCCCTGCCTGTCTCTCCCTGCCTCTCTCCCTGCCTGTCTCTTCCTGCCTGTCTCTCCCTACCTGTCTCTCCCTACCTGTCTCTCCCTGCCTGTCTCTCCCTGCCTGTCTCTCCCTGCCTGTCTCTCCCTGCCTCTCTCCCTGCCTGTCTCTTCCTGCCTGTCTCTCCCTACCTGTCTCTCCCTGCCTGTCTCTCCCTGCCTGTCTCTCCCTGCCTGTCTCTCCCTACCTGTCTCTCCCTACCTGTCTCTCCCTACCTGTCTCTCCCTGCCTGTCTCTCCCTGCCTGTCTCTCCCTGCCTCTCTCCCTGCCTGTCTCTCCCTGCCTCTCTCCCTGCCTGTCTCTCCCTGCCTGTCTCTCCCTGCCTGTCTCTCCCTGGCTACTAATTGAACATAATGCTATTTCGCCAAAAGTACATGAGCTACGAGTACTTTATATGACAACGAAATATTGCAGCGATACGGTCGCAGAGGGGAGTAACACTAGGCTTCTATCATAGACTAAAATTTTATAGTTTTGTACTCAAACAGTAGATAGAGAATTGAGTAATTCAGCCAAGGTCAAACCCCCCAGAGAACCCGAGCGAGGAGGACACTTCATCACTACCAGCTGATCCAGTAGCATTCCTTGAAGAAGCATGCATCAGCTGCACGTTCCAGCTTCCGTATCCTGTCCAGGAGAGCTAAATCCTGTGCCCCAGATGGCTCCGGTTCCATTTGCGCCAGCTCTGCAGCGCGTCCGCGAGAACCGGCAGCTCGCCCAGGTGCACAAAGCGCTGACTTCGGGATTGAATCCCCTCGATGACGTGTTCTCCTGGATGGACCAGGACAATAACTCCGCTATATCTGGCAAACTGGCCGAGCAGAGCAAGCTGACGGCTTCGAAGTTTAATTTTATGTACTTCCGCATTCGGATACCTGATTATCGTGCCGTTCTTAATAGTCTGGTGCAGGTGAGGGCAAGAAGAAACTTTAACTAACGTTCCTAAATCATAACCTTATATTCCATCCTTAAAATCCTATCCTTAAAATCCTATCCTTGAGATCCTATTCCTAAAATCCCATCTTGAAAATCACATCCTTAAAATCCCGTTTCCAAAATCCCATTCTTAAATTCCCATCCTTAAAATCCCATCCTTAAAATCCCATCCTTAAATTCCCATCCTTAAAATCCCATCCTTCAAATCCCATCCTTCAAATCCCATCCTTCAAATCCCACCCTTTAAATCTTATCCTTGAAATTCCATCATTAAAATCCCATCCTTCAAATCCCATCCTTCAAATCCAATCCTTCAAATCCCATCCTTCAAATCCCATCCTTAAAATCCCATCCTTAAAATCCCATCCTTAAAATCCCATCCTTAAAATCCCATCCTTCAAATCCCATCCTTAAAATCCCATCCTTAAAATCCCATCCTTCAAATCCCATCCTTCAAATCCCATCCTTCAAATCCAATCCTTCAAATCCCATCCTTCAAATCCCATCCTTCAAATCCCATCCTTCAAATCCCATCCTTCAAATCCAATCCTTCAAATCCCATCCTTCAAATCCAATCCTTCAAATCCCATCCTTAAAATCCAATCCTTCAAATCCCATCCTTCAAATCCCATCCTTAAAATCCCATCCTTCAAATCCCATCCTTCAAATCCCATCCTTAAAATCCCATTCTTAAAATCCCATCCTTCAAATCCCATCCTTCAAATCCCATCCTTCAAATCCCATCCTTAAAATCCCATCCTTAAAATCCCATCCTTAAAATCCCATCCTTAAAATCCCATCCTTCAAATCCCATCCTTCAAATCCCATCCTTCAAATCCCATCCTTAAAATCCCATCCTTAAAATCCCATTCTTAAAATCCCATCCTTCAAATCCCATCCTTCAAATCCCATCCTTCAAATCCCATCCTTAAAATCCCATCCTTAAAATCCCATCCTTAAAATCCCATCCTTAAAATCCCATCCTTCAAATCCCATCCTTCAAATCCCATCCTTAAAATCCCATCCTTCAAATCCCATCCTTCAAATCCCATCCTTAAAATCCAATCCTCTTTCCCATCGGCAGGTGGCCAAATCCGAAAGCCTATTTAGCGAGGAGAAGCTGCGCAAGTGGACTCTGGGCTATCGATTCCGCCTGCAGAAGGGTGCCCCAATCAAGGCCGCCCTGAGGGCCTTCTCTTGTCGTCTCGGCATTGAGTCCGACTCCGACATTGTGTTCTGCCGCGACGGTTTCTTCGGCGACCCGGCGGCGGGCACGCTGTCCTCGCCGACTGGCATTCCGCACCAGATGCTCCTTGGCGACGTTACCGCAGTCGGCTGCGGCCTCACCAACGGTTCGAGCATCTTCGTCAGCAAGTCAACGCCTATGGAACGCGAGGCCGCTGCCGCCGTTCTACGCGTCATCGACGAGGAGCCGGCCGGAGGTGAAGAAGGCGAAGGCGGCGCCGGCTCGCCGTCTGGCGAAGGATCGTCAACTTCACCATCGCCGAGTGCCTCGGAGACCGTCAACGAATAATCTGCGAGAGTTGATAGTTTTTTTCCTGGAGTATTTATTTCGCTGACAAAACAGCAGAAGAAACAAGACAATTGTGTTGATTCGTGAAATATTTCATTTTTACTGAAAAAGTCAAATAAATATTTTTCTCTAATTTTATGACGAAAAATTTTATGATGCGTTTTAAAAGCATTCGCATCTCGAGGCAAAAGCAAAAAAATCTGTTCTCGCCTCTATTGTGACGATGACTTTTTTTAATTGATGCCCATTTCCATTATCGTAATGGCACTTAAAAATTGCCAATCTCGAGGGCCTTTTTTGAATTTTTCATAGCTGAAAAGGCATTAGTAAGCGACGCTGTGATAGATGGATTGCAGTGAGCAGTGGGCGAAAGCGATTGGTTACTGAAAATATTTTGCTATTTGCAAAAAATATGTGTCTATTTAATAAACAAGAAAAAGAACGGATGAAAAGGAGGAAAGAACGATTAAATGCTGCATCAAGGATGAGACTCAAGCTGAGCAGCTTCAGTGGATTTTTAGTGACGAGAATCGGTCGGCACAGTTCGCCTTCAGTTCTTCGGCTGTGCTATCTGATGCAGCTTTTGGCGATGATTCTGGCAGTGACTCTTCTTTTGCTGATTATAAGACGTCCACTGGTGAATGAAAAGACAGGTGCCGAGCTGCTTCCTCTGAGCTTTTGGTCTGATCCACCTGCGGCCAGGTAAGTAATTTTGTTCTTATAAGGTGCGTACACTAGTGTGCTCATGCAATTATTTATACCTGTAAGCATTTAAACAGCTAGTCCAGTTTCATTACCCACTTCGTTAATTTGATCATTCATGCGTTCGTTCGTTTCATCAATCGTTCGTTCGTTTCAACGTTCGTTCGTTCGTTCGTTCGTTCGTTCGTTCGTTCGTTTTCATATCTATCTCATATCTAGTAGTTTATCGAGATGCTCGTATAATTA
This sequence comes from Macrostomum lignano, assembly GCA_002269645.1. Lineage (NCBI taxonomy): Eukaryota > Metazoa > Platyhelminthes > Macrostomidae > Macrostomum > Macrostomum lignano. Next base: position 475,200 of record NIVC01000553.1, on the reverse strand, counting down.
AAAACACATCAACACAGAAACACTAAGCAACAGCTCGACTCAAGCGGCTCAGCTTACAACGAACATGAGCAGAACTTTGAGCGATCACAAGCATCAATTTCAACATCTTTAGACGAAGCTGAAAGTTTAAATCGGGTTATACAAAACCGCCGTCGACTTTCGATGCACAAATTCGACAATGAGTGGCGACTTCCCGTGCTTCGGCTCTCAACTGAAGAGCTAAGTTTTCAAAGACGCGTTGCAATCGGTGCGAACTGGGCTCGACGTCAATCGGTGGTGTTCGCGGCGACTGTCCGCGATTCGGCGTCCACGGACGCTCTCTTTGTCAACATCGACAACTTGCTGCGCCTTTCAGCTGCATTTGCCGACGCTCGATTTGTTCTAGTCGAAGGCGACAGTCACGACGACACTCGGGCGCGTCTGGTCAACTGGGCCAGGCAAGATCGCCGAGTATCTGTGCTCGGCTGCGGGCGCGTCAATGCGGCAGCCCGTTGCCAGCCGAAACTCGTCTACGGCAGCTCCGGCCGCTCGCACCGGCCCGGCTGGTCGATGCGTCGCTCGGCAGGGGAGAAACGGGACCGAACGCTGATCATGTCGGCCCTGCGGAATGTCTACCTTGACTATGCTAAGCGGCAATCGTCCAATGCCACTCTGCTGATTGTCACGGATCCCGATCTGACTTTTGCTTCCTGGCCTATTCAGAATATTCTGCAGGTATGCCGAGGAAAAGCGTCAACGCGTAGCCTCCTAGCGCACCCGCATGCGATACAAAACATCCCTGAAAACATCAACTACGAGCAAGTACAAGTAGTTCGAAAAGCCACTATTAGAAAATCAAAGGGCCGGTGTAAACTCTGTGTGAGCGTGTGTATGAGTGACGATTGTGACGGGACGAATGTTGCGAAAGCGTTGCAAACGTCCTTTAAAACATGGATACGCCTCTCAAAAGCTCAAGAAACCATTGGCTATCTTGCAGAATCTCTCTGCTCTTTAAACGGCTAAATAATATTCACTGCCTCTCAAAATTCAGGGCCTGTACTACTTCGCAACCCGACCGAAACTCGACTCTCTTTGCGCTCGAACTCGCTTTCTCAATCGTCTATACGACCCCTGCACCTTGACGACATTCAAAACGAGGCACTTTTCCGACACGGGAATGTCCGACTCGGACTTGGCCGATCGGCTTGGCAACTACAGCGTCTCAGGCGGAGCGCCAGTAAAGGTGGCCTCCTGTTTCCAGGCGTTCGCCATCTATAGAATGGCCCAGCTGCTCAGACCCGGCGTCGAGTACGGACCAGCCGAGGGCGAGACTCTGTGCGAGCACAACACCCTGTCTAGGCGGCTTGCTGAGAACTACTTAGATGTGAACATGGAGCTGGTGGTGACTGCGCAGAATGAGGGCGGAGTCTGAGGAACTAACTGATGCAGCAGATTGCCTGCCGCCCATCCATCCAAGCAACTAAAATTCATTTTTTCAACATCTAGCTCGTAATTTTCAACGATGCCAGACTCGAAAATCGTGTAAATTTCCATGACGGCCGGTTTTCGCTGACAAATGCGTTACTGAGGTAGGATCATCATCATAATCATAATCATCATCATCATCATCATCATCATTAAACCTCTACTCCACTCCTTCAGATTGCCTGCTCGGTCGTCCCTCGATCAACATCACCTCCAAGTGTACACGATCGCGATCGGAATTTTTAAAATCCCCCAACTGATTCTCCGTATTTCTTATCTTTCCAGTAAGAACTACTTTTTTCTCAGTGCTAATTTCCGTATCTCCTGACAATTTTTTTTTCAAGTCATCTTGTAAACTCCTGCAGGATGTCTGCATCTTCCTCCATGATGTCATCAGCAAATCGAAGATCTCGTACTCGTACTCGGAATTAAAAAGAAGATGACAAATTTTTTGGTTTGTTTCTTGAGAAATTTACCCCAACTTTCAAGTGTACGAGAAAGCGTCCTTCTGCGTCCTTCTGACGTACTCGTACTTTTAAATCCTCGAAAAAAAACTGATTGAATATTGTTAGCCCTGATTATCTTCGATTGGAGTGCTCATGATTGAGTAGTGAATTTATGAGTTCATGAGAGCGTGCGGGAGTTGATGGCTCAGACAGGGGTTGAAGACAAAATCCTTTCCACCGTAGGCCATTGACTATAAAGCTTGCTCCTAGGACCCAGGCTCTTCCTACACTATTGGTTTGAAAAGTAAAATAAGCAGTTTTGAGATCACAACAAAGAATTTATTTGATTTTTATTTTACCAAAAAATTCAACAAGTACTATACAAGAATTTAATCCTCTTATTCTTCAAATTTGTAAGAGATTAGAAAATCCTTGGATATTCATTACGAAGTAGGCATTCAAGAACATGAAAGTAGTGATGCTTCAGAGAATCTCTGCAGTTTGGCATCAAATAAGCACTCAGATATTCTCATAGTTCTGTTTGCTCCCAGTTGCCAAGCCTCTCACTTTAGCCGCGGTAAACGTCGCTCCATCCTTGACGTAGCCGGGCACAGAAATCCAGAAATTCAAGTTTGGCAACGCCTGCAAATTGGCCGTCTTCTTCAATAGAAAAACGTTTACAGCGAAGCCGCCCGCTAGGTAGACAACCAGCAGGACCAGCACTATGATGATCAGAACGTCCCCGCCGCTCATGCCGCCGCCACCGCTGCCGCCGCCACCTCCACCGTCCACCTCGCATGCGTGCTTCGAAGTCAGCTTACTGTGGAATATAAACGGACTCGAAATTCCTCCATCATCGGTGGGCTCAAACTTGTCCGTGGCGTCCGGCGAGCAGACCAGACTGACCATGGACTCCCGGATGATCCCGCCACTCTGCTTATTGTCGTACTTGATGTACAAACCGTAGGTGCTGTCGTAACCAAACTTGGCCGTGCTCTGCAAGCCTAGCAGGAACTCCTGAAGAAGGCAGGGTTGGGTTGCTTCAATACCTGCCTTTTTTTTGGCTCTCTACAGCACGGAATGCTTCATTTGATCCTTCAACCTGATAACAGGCATTCTCCCTAAATAGAAAGCATCCCCCAGCTAGCAAGCACCCCCCAATAGCAAGCACCCCCCAAATAGCAAGCATCCCCCAGATAGCAAGCACCCCTAGATAACAAGGATCCCCAGATAGCAAGCACCCCCAGATAGCAAGGATCCCCAGATAGCAAGCACCCCCAGATAGCAAGCATCCCCCAAATAGCAAGCACCCCTAGATAACAAGGATCCCCAGATAGCAAGCACCCCTAGATAACAAGGATCCCCCATATAGCAAGCACCCCTAGATAACAAGGATCCCCAGATAGCAAACACCCCCAGATAGCAAGGATCCCCAGATAGCAAGCACCCCCAGATAGCAAGCATCCCCCAGATAGCAAGCACCCCTAGATAACAACGATCCCCAGATAGCAAACACCCCCAGATAGCAAGGATCCCCAGATAGCAAGCACCCCCAGATAGCAAGGATCCCCAGATAGCAAGCACCCCCAGATAGCAAGGATCCCCAGATAGCAAGCACCCCCAGATAGCAAGCACCCCCAGATAGCAAGCACCCCTAGATAACAACGATCCCCAGATAGCAAACACTCCCAGATAGCAAGCATCCCCCAGATAGCAAGCACCCCTAGATAGCAAGCACCCCCCCCCCAAATAGCAAGCATCCCCCAGACAGCAAGCACCCCCAGATAGCAAGCACCCACCCCAAATTGCTCCCCAAATCTTTTAGCTCTCCCTATGTAAGAGACGCTCTGGTCCTCAGAGCACTAAAACTTATAAACGACACCTGCAGTAAGAGGTTTGAGGGACATGTGACTTCAAGCTGCAGACATATTGAGACACATTGCACTAGAGCATGTAAAATCTGGGCCCACCGGTCATTTGCACCACCATCAGCCCTCTTGGATCGAGGTTAAATCAATAAACAGACAAGATTGTCTCACCTGGGAGCCCGCAGCGGAGTTCTGACAACTAGCCGCGTCACTGCCAGACTCGCATTGAACACCAGTGCACGGATTGTAAGAGTACACCCAGTTCCGATTCGGTCCCAGAATCCTTTTGAATTGAAAACCGCTAGCACTGGCTATCGGTGACAGATCGATGAATTTTCCCGCGCTGGTCTCGCATTTGCAGTTGTTTATCTGCTTCACGCAAGTTACCTGAGAGCGGCACATTTGAAGTGAGTACATGCATACTAGCAAACAGTTTCTTAATTCTATACTTAGGATGATTCAACAGCTAAAACACATTTACCTGCTGACTATGGACTGCAGAAAATATCGATACGAAGATTAATATTTTTAGGTGCATTTAGAATTTCAGTACTCGATAGAATTTATGTCTGTTGCTAAAACCTTCTACTGCTTTCTTCTTTCTGACTCAAAAAAATAAAATTTAGGTGCTTTTAGGCGCTTTCAGATAAGAATTGAGTTGGACACGCTTTTCACTTTCTTTTTCTGCTGTACTTAATAAAAATGTTCGGGTTTTGACGTGGCTCCTTTTAGGAGCCTCAGTCAGGTGCACATTAGACAGTTCTTCACTAAAACCGCAGTGACATTTCAAGTACAGACAAAAGCTCTGGTGCAATTTACCGCGCAAACGGTTGAAAATGACAGTATTGATGAAACATGCTCGTATTTAGTAACTCTAAGGACGCCAGCACCAGGGGCGCCAGCACCAGGGGCGCCAGCACCAGGGGCGCCAGCACCAGGGGCGCCAGCACCAGGGGCGCTAGCACCAGGGGCGCCAGCACCAGGGGCGCCAGCACCAGGGGCGCCAGCACCAGGGGCGCCAGCACCAGGGGCGCCAGCACCAGGGGCGCCAGCACCAGGGGCGCCAGCACCAGGGGCGCCAGCACCAGGGGCGCCAGCACCAGGGGCGCCAGCACCAGGGGCGCCAGCACCAGGGGCGCCAGCACCAGGGGCGCCAGCACCAGGGGCGCCAGCACCAGGGGCGCCAGCACCAGGGGCGCCAGCACCAGGGGCGCCAGCACCAGGGGCGCCAGCACCAGGGGCGCCAGCACCAGGGGCGCCAGCACCAGGGGCGCCAGCACCAGGGGCGCCAGCACCAGGGGCGCCAGCACCAGGGGCGCCAGCACAGGGGCGCCAGCACCAGGGGCGCCAGCACCAGGGGCGCCAGCACCAGGGGCGCCAGCACCAGGGGCGCCAGCACAGGGGCGCCAGCACCAGGGGCGCCAGCACCAGGGGCGCCAGCACCAGGGGCGCTAGCATCAGGGGCGCCTGCACCAGGGGCGCCAGCACAGGGGCGCCAGCACCATGGGCGCCAGCACCAGGGGCGCCAGCACCAGGGGCGCCAGCACCAGGGGCGCCAGCACCAGGGGCGCCAGCACAGGGGCGCCAGCACCAGGGGCGCCAGCACCATGGGCGCCAGCACCAGGGGCGCCAGCACCAGGGGCGCCAGCACCAGGGGCGCCTGCACCAGGGGCGCCAGCACCAGAGGCGCCAGCCGAATGCACTGAATAACTGACAAAAAACAGTAAGGATTACATCAGTGAAGATCGAGCATCGCATTTGTCACGCTTCTATATTTATTAAATTAAAAAAAATTATCAATTGATGTTTCGTTCGCAGCATGTACAATACAATCGAGTGTATGGGATGCACAGCATCAGTTATGGTTGGTTCACAATCACATGTTTACAGTATAATTTTTGTGACCTGCAAACAAGTACTAAAAGAACAAATAGAATTAAAACATATTGTAAAAATTCAGTTTCAATGGAAATTTAATTAAGATACTCGAATTTGAATTGTTGCGTTCTAATGTGTACAAAGCAAAACAAATCAGTTTAGGTAGCTATAGCAAATGTTTAGCAGTTATTTTTGTTATTATTATTGAAAATTTTGAATTTTATTGTTTTATTTAATCTCAAGTTTAATTATTTACTTTGCTTTGATGTTGGTTCACGATAAAAATATACATAATCTTTAAGACAGAAACTTTGAGATAGATAATAGCACAGAATATGCAAGAAAAACTACACGAAAATCAACAGTACATAGCACAGGTCACCACTAATACGTAGGAGAAATTCAGTTTTGTTTTAACGAAACGAGATTAGCTCGGATGGTACGGTCTGGCTATGGTAAAGAAAATAACTTTAATGTGCTTCGTAACTTTATTGTCAACTAAAGTCTTTGTTTTAGACTTGTGTCCGAATCCGAACATTAATAATATCTTTCGCGTCCGATAGTCTCAGATCAGGAACTGCCTGTTCGTCATGGTTTTCTTAGAAAGGTTGATCTCGCCCAGCTGGGAGCGCAGGAAGTCAATCAGTTCGCCAATCAGCCACGTGATGATGACGTTCAGCGGCGTCGATTTGAAGATGAGATCGACACAGGAGTACACCAGAAGGTCAAATGTCATCAGCGACAGCTCGTTGCCATAAAAAAGTACATCGCCAAAAGACGTGCCGTCCTCTGTTGGTGGAAGGTTGGGGTCGTCATGACGATTGATGAAGAGTGGAAGCTGGATCCCAGTGCTTTGGTGAGAAAGTAAATAAAAGATACAGATGGGAAGAGAGACAAAATGGGATCTGAGAGGCACTTGGAGATGGGAAGAGAGACAAAATGGGATCTGAGAGGCACTTGGAGATGGGAAGAGAGACAAAATGGGATCTGAGAGGCACTTGGAGATGGGAAGAGAGACAAAATGGGATCTGAGAGGCACTTTGAGATGGGAAGAGACACAGAATGGGATCTGAGAGAAACTGGGAGATGGGAAGAAACACAGAATGGGATCTGAGAATCACTCGGAGATGGGAAGAGACACAGAATGGGATCTGAGAGGCACTCGGAGATTGGAAGACACAGAATGGGATCTGAGAGGCACTCGGAGATTGGAAGACACAGAATGGGATCTGAGAGGCACTCGGAGATTGGAAGACACAGAATGGGATCTGAGAGGCACTCGGAGATTGGAAGACACAGAATGGGATCTGAGAATCACTCGGAGATGGAAAGAGACACAGAATGGGATCTGAGAGAAACTGGGAGATGGGAAGAAACACAGAATGGGATCTGAGAGAAACTGGGAGATGGGAAGAAACACAGAATGGGATCTGAGAATCACTCGGAGATGGGAAGAGACACAGAATGGGATCTGAGAGGCACTCGGAGATTGGAAGACACAGAATGGGATCTGAGAGGCACTCGGAGATTGGAAGACACAGAATAGGATCTGAGAGGCACTCGGAGATTGGAAGACACAGAATGGGATCTGAGAATCACTCGGAGATGGAAAGAGACACAGAATGGGATCTGAGAATCACTCGGAGATGGGAAGAGACACAGAATGGGATCTTAGAGAAACTTGGAGATGGGAAAACTCAGAATAAATGGGATCTGAGCACACCCAATGTGCTCAGACAAATATCCATCTGTGGTCAGCCTCACCGCTATAGAAGATGCCGCCATCTCTCAGTGTATCATTGCCGCCCAGCTCCATGCCCAGCACGTCCTCCATGCACTTTCTCGGCTGGACTCCGTAGCCCTCAATGGGTTTCCCGCCCTGGCCCGCACCGTCGCTCTCCTCCATCGGTTTCTTGTGAATAAATCTTGTGAGGAAGTTGTTCATCTCGTGATATTTTTTAATGCTATGCACCTGCTGAGTCTTGGCGTCTGTGCCTGCCACTGAGCCGGTGTTGAGCAGGTTGCGGTACAGGTTGTCGAAAACGCTTACGAAGTTTGGCGGCAGGCGCATCATGAAGGTCTGGTTGTCCGTGTTGTCGAGGCCGCGGCGACCGCAGTCATTTTGCTGCATTGGGGAGTTGCAGGGAAGTGAGCACTTCGTGGAGGTTGATTTCACTTGATCCCATCTGATCCCATCTGATCCCATCTGATCCCATATCGGTATGCTCCCATATGATCCTATGTGATCGCATATGATCCCAGCTGATCCCATCTGGCCCCATCTGATCCCATCTGATCCTATCTGATCCCATCTGATACTATGTGATTCCATCTGACCCCATCTAATCCCATCTAATCCCATCTGATCCTATCTGATACTATGTGATTCCATCTGACCCCATCTGATCCCAGCTGACCCCATCTGACCCCAGCTGATCCCAGCTGACCCCATCTGATCCCATCTGATCCCATCTGATCCCATCTAGTCCCATGTGATCCCATCTAATCCCATATCTCATCTAATGCCATCTAATCCCATATGATCCCATCTGATCCCATCTAATCCCATCTGATCCTATCTGATCCTATCTGATCCCATCTGATCCCATCTGATCCTATCTGATCCCATCTGATCGCATCTAATCCCATCTGATCCCATCTAATCCCATATCTCATCTAATGCCATATAATCCCATATGATCCCATATCTCATCTAATGCCATCTAATCCCATATGATCCCATATGATCCCATATGATCCCATATCTCATCTAATGCCATCTAATCCCATATGATCCCATCTGATCCCATCTAATCCCATATCTCATCTAATGCCATATAATCCCATATGATCCCATATCTCATCTAATGCCATCTAATCCCATATAATCCCATATGATCCCATATCTCATCTAATGCCATCTAATCCCATATGATCCCATCTGATCCCATCTAATCCCATCTGATCCCATCTGATCCCATCTGATCCCATCTGATCCCATCTAATCCCATCTGATCCCATCTGATCCCATCTGATCCCATCTGATCCCATCTAATCCCATCTGATCCCATCTGATCCCATCTAATCCCATCTGATCCCATCTGATCCCATCTAATCCCATCTGATCCCATCTGATCCCATCTAATCCCATCTGATCCCATCTGATCCCATCTAATCCCATCTAGTCCCATGTGATCCCATCCAACCCCATATCTCATCTGATGCCCATCTGATCCATCTGATCCTGTGGGATTCCATCTCAAACTAATCTGCCCAAACCCGTTGTCCTATTCATCCCACTCAATTCAATTCCAGCTTCACCTTCTCCTTCTCAAACTGGTCGTGCAGCTGGGAAACCCCGACATCGGCGGTGCCATGCGGACTCTCCCCGTGTATATAGTAGCCAAACGACCTCGGCGATCTGATAAACACGGAGATATTAGCAATTGAGCAGAGATCTACAAAATTGCGCAGTTTATCCTCAATAAATCGCTCGTGAATAAGCAGAGTCCACAGCCACTGGATGCCACCAACGCCGATAAAAACCGACATCGCAAGGCAGAAGCGGAAGATGGTGACATTGCTGGCTCTGTATTCGTCAGTGACGACAAACCGAGACAGCTGGGGATCTCCAGAGGCGTAGTTCTCAAAGCCCAGAGCGCTCATGAAGAACAGAACAACCAGCAGGGTGAAGGTCCGGTTGGTTTTCCGATGAGTTTGAATCTCGTTCCACTCGTTGGCGATGAGGACGGTGCGCCAGTAGGTCACCTCGGTGCGCGAGGCCGATTTCACTTCGTCGCGTCCGATCGCTCCCAGTTGACTCGAATCGGCTTTGGGCTTCTCCCAGTCGATCATAAAGATATCAATGTGCGACTGCGTGATGATCATGTAGATGACCTCGATGAGCTTCAGGGCGCCGGCTACGGCGATGTACACAATTAGATTAATCTCCTGGGCTTCGGTTGGGATGAAGAAGGCGAAGATGTTCTGGTTCTGAAATTGGTTGGAATTGCAGAGCATTGCTTTGTGATGTTGGGGATACAGACAGGCACTAACAGAAACAGACAGACAGACAGACAGACAGACAGACAGACAGACAGACAGACAGGCAGACAGACAGACAGACAGAAACTAAGACAGACACACAGACAGACAGACAGACAGACAGACAGACAGACAGACAGACAGACAGACAGACAGACAGACAGACAGACAGACAGACAGACAGACAGACAGACAGACAGACAGACAGACAGACAGACAGACAGACAGACAGACAGACAGACAGACAGACAGACAGACAGACAGACAGACAGACAGACAGACAGACAGACAGACAGACAGACAGACAGACAGACAGACAGACAGACAGACAGACAGACAGACAGACAGACAGACAGACAGAAAGACAGACAGACAGACAGACAGACAGACAGACAGACAGACAGACAGACAGACAGACAGACAGACAGACAGACAGACAGACAGACGGGTAGACACGGCAGGCACACAGGCAGGTAGACACGGCAGGCCATACGCACCTTATACACTGAGAAGTACCAGACCGAAGCGCCATATATAACGATAAGAAATACATTGGCGATAGCCGAACAGGCGAAGGCGATAAAGTGCAAAATAATTGTGGCTTCAAAGTTCTCGCCGCCGCTGCGACTCTTGTAGGCGATGGAGCGGAAGATGGCGTAGAGGGCGGCCACGCCGCACAAAACTCCCATGGTGATCTTCAGCGCCTCCCAGAAGGTGGTCAAATCGGAGAAATAGGCGACGTTAAACGTAGCTGACACCGTGGCGCTTGTACCGTAGAGATTGCTATCGACGTCCGAGTACTCGACCGTGATCACTGGAGGATAAATCCTGCCGTCGGTCGAGTAGATGTCCTTGCTCAGCAGGGTGATGTCGATCTGGATCTTGCTGGCGTAGCGAACGAAGCTCGCCCGGGAGCCGACGGTCGACACCGCGCCAACGTTGTCGACAAGGAAAAACCGACGAGTCAAAATGTAATCGTTGGTGTTGCTGCCCTGATTGGGGAAATTGTTTGACTGGCTGCGAAGGTCGCTGATTTTCACCGGCACTGGAAACAGCTGCTCCGTGCCGCCGTCCGAAGTGATCTTCAGGTCTGGAGGGGCAGCGGTGGTGGGTCCTTGTGACGTGTGTCATCTGACATTGCGGTCGTAATTTTTGTCTTCTAGAACTTTCCCATGAGTATTGTGGCGCGCTTCTGTGCCTTTAGACGCTTTATTAAAATTGTTGTCTAGATCACGCTAAAACATACCTAGTAAAAGTTACTAATATAACCATTGGTCAAGCTACTCACAGATGTCGAAGAACTGCAGCGGGTATTTGGCCTGATCGAACAAGTCGTCCACCAATAGGGAGCACTGCAATGCGTTTGTAATCAGTGAATATGGAATGCTGAGCTGATTACCAAAAATTAATGTCATTTATTAAACTTTTGTCATGCTCTAACTTAAGGAGGGCGCCGTGGCAATGACCTCTGCTGCGGCGCTCTGATATGCCAGCGGCCCAGGCTCGATTCCAAGTTCAGTCACTTTAATTTGGGGCTAAATTGGAATCTTGGCTTGGCTCTGCTCGTGCAATTAACGGCATTGAGGCACAGTGAAGTGTACATGACTAACGATAAATAAAGTTAGAACCGCTGTACACTTCTGTGTGAGAGTATGCTTGTGCGTATGACTGCGTACGTATCCGCGCGCTTGTGTGCCGCTTGTGTTCCGCCGCTCAGGGGAGTCGGCGGAATGGGTAATAATGCCTCTCTCCGGTTGTGCGACAGTGTCGCTTAAAGCTCCAACTTACCGAGCTGGTATATCGAGTACCGAAAGCGTAAGCTGAATTCTGCTCGTTTCTGGAGTTCGGGCACAGCTGAATGAGACCCTCAGTGAGAGCTTTGTAGCCAACGAAGGTGCCATTCTGAGTGTACACCGCCGCTTGAAACGCGATGGTGCTCAGCCTGGTGAACTGGGTGGTCACCCCTTCGCTGGTCAGCAAGCTGGATGGGTTGCTGTGGTACAACCAGGGCAGACCCGCCTTCCTGTAGGACGAATATTGGTTTGGTTTTTAATGGTAAGCTAAATAAGCTTTTAAAAATCATTTAATACAGTTTTTAGTGCACAAGACAAAACACCCAAGAGACACCCAGAGCAACAAAGACACACAGAGCAACAGACACACCCAGAGCAACAAAGACATACCCAGAGCAACAAAGACATAAGCAGAGCAACAAAGACACATCCAGAGCAACAAAGACACACCCAGAGCAACAAAGACATACCCAGAGCAACAAAGACATACCCAGAGCAACAAAGACACACCCAGAGCAACAAAGACATACTCAGAGCAACAAAGACATACCCAGAGCAACAAAGACACATCCAGAGCAACAAAGACATACCCAGAGCAACAAAGACACATCCAGAGCAACAAAGACATACCCAGAGCAACAAAGACATACGCAAAGCAACAAAGACATACCCAGAGCAACAAAGACATACTCAGAGCAACAAAGACATACCCAGAGCAACAAAGACACATCCAGAGCAACAAAGACATACCCAGAGCAACAAAGACACATCCAGAGCAACAGACACACCCAGAGCAACAAAGACATACCCAGAGCAACAAAGACATACGCAGAGCAACAAAGACACATCCAGAGCAACAAAGACACACCCAGAGCAACAAAGACATACTCAGAGCAACAAAGACATACCCAGAGCAACAAAGACACATCCAGAGCAACAAAGACATACGCAGAGCAACAAAGACACATCCAGAGCAACAAAGACACACCCAGAGCAACAAAGACATACCCAGAGCAACAAAGACATACCCAGAGCAACAAAGACACACCCAGAGCAACAAAGACATACTCAGAGCAACAAAGACATACCCAGAGCAACAAAGACACACCCAGAGCAACAAAGACATACTCAGAGCAACAAAGACATACCCAGAGCAACAAAGACACATCCAGAGCAACAAAGACATACCCAGAGCAACAAAGACACATCCAGAGCAACAAAGACATACCCAGAGCAACAAAGACACACACAGAGCAAATCAAGAAAGACTACCCGAATCCCTAATCCACTAACCAGTCCGAATTAGAATTAATAATTTCGGTCCTAGTACTGAAATATTCGTTAAACAGGACGCAAGCGTCTCTGTTTCCCGTTCCAATGTTGGTCTGTCGGTACAGAATCAGAGCGCAGGCGTTGGCCAATACTTGACAGGCGGTTCTGTTGCTGTAGTACGACTGCGGGGGAGGATATTGAATACAAAAGTGTCATTACTGAAGTATAGCAGTATTGGCAAGTTATTTAACCATTGCGTCAGTTGACACCAACTTTGGCGTCGCTGAGTCACTAACTTTGGTGTCACTATGTCACTAACTTTGGTGACATAGCACTAAGTTACCAAGTTTGGCGTCACCAAGTCACCAACTTTGAAGTCACTAAGTCAGCAACTTCGGAGTCAATTGAAATGAAGTTTTGACACCAACACGTCAAATTTATGGGTCAATGCGCCATCTTTAAACAGTTTAAAAAACGCAAGCATGCTACTAAAAGTAACTCACCGCGCACATGCCATAGGCGGCAGCCAAATGAGTAGACAAATAGATAGAATTTGCCGTTGTGGAATCAGACGACACCTTCGAGATGGTGGTTTGGATGCCGCTGGTTCTGACTGCTGGCAGTGTAACGTCAGTGGAGTCTGTCACCGCGAAACAGATCCCGCCGTTCTGGATGGGAAGGACAGTCGAAATGCTGGGGACTGATAGTAATTATAGTTGATAATTGATTACACCAGCCCTATTGAACTTGAACAGATGTGCAAGCGTCAGTCAGCTCAGCCGCAGCTATTGCGCGGCGCATCGGAAGGCTGCGTACGGCTGTTCAGTCCAATGACTGGGGGGTCGCCACATACACCCTCAATTACCCCAGCTAATGCTGGCACCGATTTTACAGCCATGGGTGAACTGAAGCAATGTAGTGTTAAGTGTCTTGCTCAAGGACACAAATTGTTCCAATGGAATCGGGAATCGAACCCAAGACCTTCAATTCGTGAGTCCGAGGCTCTTGACCACTAGTCTACAATTCCCTTACTAGGCTTACAGTGTACAACTCCCTGAAGGGACTGAATTGAAGTTTGGTTAGTTGTAAAATGGGGCAGGGTGCTACAGAGTAACAGGGGTGCTACAGGGGAACAGGTACAGGGAAACAGGTGTGCTACAAAAAGCACATGGTGCTACAAGAGACAGGCGCTTTGGTGTTAAATAAAACAGCTTAAAATTTTGGCTTCTATTTTTTAGCGACACTCTAATCCTTTCGCACTAGGTGCAAAAGTCTTACACTCTGCAAAGTGTAGGTGGCACCCGTGCTGCTGCTGATGGTGCCAGTGCAGTCGCAGGTCGGAGTCGGTAAGCCGCTGTTGATTGCCGATTTCATCTTTAGAACATTCGGACACGGAATGCAGCTGAAGATGAAGCATTCGGTAATATGCATGTACGTATGAATTTTTTAAATTATTATTATTATTAAAAAAATATTTTAGCAAATATAAAAAATAAAACAATTACTGTGCTCCATCGGGCGCTACAAAGGTTGAACTTGTGCACGCCACACAGGTCACTGTTGAGTAAGCGACGCCGTTGATTTGATACTCGGCAGTTGCATTAAGTGGATAGGGGCAGGCTGAGCAATAGCCTGTGGTTGCATCCTTAGGATTACTTGCTGGGCAAGTCACACAAGACCAGCCATCTTTGCTGGGAACCTTGAATTATAATAAATAATAACGATAGGCTATTCTAGAATGGTTTCAGTACGAGAAGCGTTTACATAAATTACATCAGCTCAAGTTCTTACTGTTGATCCACTACAGATTTCGCACGCAATGTTGCCACCGTAGTTGGAAGTAATACGGAATCCGCTGCGGCATACGCAAGAGAGGCCTGAAGACAATTAAATTCGTGTACTAACTTCGTTTAAATTATTCGTAGTAAAGCAATGCATTTTAATATAGATGATAAAGCCAAAAAACATTACCATCCGCAGACGTCGTTTGGTTGGCACCGCAATCCCGGCAGGCAAGACGGGTAGAATCAAAATATTTGCCTGTAGTACAAGAGGGATTTGCATACGGCACAACAACTATGGTTGATTGAGCATTTACTTGCATTTCAAGCATATTAACCAAGCATATAAAAATGATAACACTGTACTTCGTGGCCATTGCGGAAGCATTCAATAGTCTATAGAAAACAAAAGGCACAAAAAATGTTGGAGTATGCCATGTTAAAAGTGTGTATAAAACAATATTAGCACTTAAAAAATTATTTTCAAAGAAAAAAATTATAGTCACTTATCTCTTTTAAGCATAAGAAAGGCTTTTTACTTACTTTTATAATATTTTTTTATAAAAACTTAACTGGATTTGTTATTCTGTTTGATGTCTTGTAAAACGATTTAAAAAGGTCTACCGTGTGCATGTTATCTAGATTAATTTGGATCCCAAGACCAAGAAGAGGGTATGTATTCTTCAAGCACCAAAAAGCAACCTTGGGTACCGAAATTCTGGGTACCAAAGAGCACTGATACTCAAAAGTGTGGACACCTTAGGAATTAAGATTATAGATGTAACTGCTAAGAATCAAGCTAGGCTACGAATAAGATCTAATTTTTTAAAAACCGTTTTAATATTTAGAGTGTTCTTTCTGCCACCATCATCTTAGGATGCTATATTGATTGAAATAAGTATAAGCTTATTGCAAATGCAAACTTAATGGGCTACGGCTAATGGTCTCTTCCCCTAGCTAGATTGGCTTGATCAGTTGGGTATTTAACAAATTCACATGCATTAAGTCCTATATACTAACTAGGCCTAGGCCTACCTAGTCATTTTGGTAGCAAGACATTTCAGTCAGAGGTCATTTTGGCAGGCAGAGGTCATTTTGGTAATAAGACTAGTGTCTTTGGTGATAGCTGTTTTGCTAGAATATATTTGTTTTACAACTTAGACTTTGGCCTTGGTTATAATTGTTATTTAGTATTGATTAGGCCACCCCTAAGGGGTCACAATCCTGGGATCTTAGGATTTAGGGCTTTTTCCAGGATTCATGGGCCAGGATTTAAACCCAGAATTTTAATGCTATATTTTTATAATGTCTAATATAATAGCAAGTATTTTATCATCAAATGGCAGTTAGTTCAAATATGGAACATATATGCATACATGTCCATTCTCCATTGCCCACTTTGTAAGGTCTTTATGTTGTTTGAGTTGAGTCTTGTTTAAATCATTTAATATTGAGATTTGATTTTAAAGTTTGAACTTGTTATTGTGAGTCTAAACTCTAGACTGACAAGTGACAATATGAATGCCTAGGCAGTAGTAGGTTCAGGTTGTGACTTATGTTGTGACTGTGAGTCCTTGTGACTCCTTGTGAGTGTGCTTCATGCCATGGGCCAACAACTCCACAACCATGTCCATGAGTCATATACATTTGTTTTGCAATGTGCATACTACTAGTACTACTATATAGTATGTAATATATGTATATACATTCATATTGCTTTGCATAGCCATAGGCCCCTAGTAATCAATAATGATAGTGATATATATTAGATAGTCTAAAATGTTAAATATATTAGATTACCAGACTAGCATTACCCCTTTAGCTGCCGTAACACTTATAATAAGGTGCTGGAAAAATATCAATCCTGGGATTGACAGAATCTAGGATTTTGTGACCTCTAGTATTGATATTAAAGTTTGTTCAAATTTCCTAAAAGATACTACTAGGCCAAACAAATGAGTAATATTGTATTAAAATTTGTTTATTGCTTTTTAAGGCCAAAAGGTGCCAATATTTTATATATAAATTATATATTTCAGTATATAGTTTCTATATTAGGCCTAATATTATAAATATAATTTGAAAATGTTATAAGTACATATAAAGTTTTACTTTAATATGTTTCATATATTGTAATAATTTTAGGCCTAAATAATTTCAAATATTTTAGTGTATTCATATTAATGGGCAACTTATAGGTATTTATATAATTTATTAGGAATATTTATATGTTTCTTAGTAAGTAAATTAATAATTCATTTTGATAATCTATCTATTTCTTTTTCGATAGCCTTTTCTAGGAATATTCTAAAATCTTCTTTTTTTGAAAATCGTGAAATATTCATATGAAATAAAAACATTAAATGCAAATCAAGCAAAGTTTTGGCAGCTTAAAAATATTCATCAAGCCTAAGTTCAGAAAGCAAAAAAGTGGTTTATTTTTTAGTTTATAAAGTGTGAGACAGTGGCAGGGCAAGATATTGCCCAATAAAAGTCAAGGTTGTAAAGTCAGTTTGGCTATTTGACCAACCATATAATATAAATAGAGGCAGGGGGTTGGGTGTACCCTGGTGCACTTTAAGCAACATGGGCACACAACCCGCAAGAAGCATTACTGCCCATTCCACTGACTCCCCTAAGCAGGCATGCAAGCGTGCAGATTTGTACACAGGCACACACTCACACAAGAGTGTACAGCGGCCCTAAATTTATTTATTGTTAGGCATGTACACTTCACTGCGCCTTAGTGGGTTGGCTCTCAAGGCTGTTAATTGCATGAGCAGAGCCAAGCCAAAATTCGAATTCAGCCCCAAATTAATGTGACTGCACTTGGAATCAAGCCTGGATTGCTGGCACACCAGAGCAGCTGCGCTACCACTAGGCTATGACCCCCTTTTGACCAACCATACATGCGCAACCTTGAGAATCACTTGGCCATTTCTATTGGCAACACACACGTATAAGTCACTATTGGATGGAATAGTAGTCATGTGACTGCTCTTAGCAAATAGCAACATGGCCAGGTGAATCCCTAGGTTGCGCCCAAGCATGTGACCAACTAACCCTTAATTGGGCATTGTGAGGTTAAGTGTGTAGGCTAGCAGGCTACCACAAACTACAATTATAATCTATATATTTATGAGTAGAAAAGAGCTTATTGCCTATTATTTTTTTCTGTTTAACCCCAAATACCTTTCTCATGTTTACTATACTACTTAAAATACTAAGTAGCATAAAGTTTTTATTTTAAATTTCACAAAAGATTTCTAATTGTTGCACACATATTCAATAGTTTGCATTTTTTATTTCTACTTGAAGTAGTAAACCAGGGCTATTAGGGCTAATGAGTTGGGCTCTTGCTTTATTATCTTTGACAAGTGACTCAAGCAGCCTAGTAAGCCGTATACTAACCGCTGCTAACTCTTCTTAACTTGCAAGTGTTCGTTAGCAAATGCTGTAGCCCACTGTGCTAGGAGCCCCCCAACCCCCAGCCCACGAAATGCAACGCTTAATTCTGTTTTTTTGCTTTTAATTCTGTTGAAACTAAGCACCTCTGATCCAACACTAATCAACCCTTTCGACAAGATTGATAAAGGCTTATACCATCAGTCAGTGGACTCAGTGGGGAGAGAAGTCTCAATGCGCAGTCTCTCTGTCGTGAGCTCCTGTCGCATCCTTCATGCTGCTTCTTTCCATTCTAGGTGACCAATCAGCCTTGAGCTGATGAAGGGTCAGGCTACAACGTGTCCATATTATTTAAGCTAGTGAATCTTTCTCTCTCTACCTACTCTCGCTACACAAACAGGAAGCTATACCCAGGTAGATGCGAGGCTGCAATTAGTGGATTAATAAAGTAAAGCTAGCTTGAGTATCCAAGACTGCTGCTGCTAAGAACTGATTATTTCTTGTTTTTAAGTCAGCGCGAGCATCCTGTTTCTGTGTACTGAGCCAAGTCTCAGTGCTTGTGTATCAGTGGTCACGCACGCACGAAGTAAGTTAACTTTCTTATTCATAAATCATCAGTGTTTACAGTATTGCTTTTGTCAGCCAGGTTGACAACTCCCATTTGGCAGCAGTAGATTTGGTCTCGCCTAGAGACACAGACTAAAAAGCCGAGCAAATCGATAATTGTATCCTTTTGTCTATGGTTTTCGACCACCTATGGTTTTCGGCAAGAATACGATTGTTTGCCAGCTGTTTTCTTCACTGTCCTTTCCAATTACCATAGACGATTGACTGCTTATTTTTATTGCTTTTTCAAAGTGCCATAGACAGAAGGATTGAATAGAAACCCGGTAACAATCATACAAAATGGTACAATAACGACATAGACAGTCAAGACAGATTCTTTCACGACAGCTATTGCTTAAGCTAAAGCCGCGAAAAAATCCGTATATATCGTACATTCTCATTTTTACTGAACGACAAATTGTAACAGACGAACGAGAAAAGCAAGCTAAAAGCATAAAGCATTCACCGTCACTGCTTCAGTGATTCAAGTGTCACTGTTGGGAGTCAATGAAAAACCATTAGCTAGTGATCAAACACTCGTGGTTGCTATACTATACCCGTCACTGACTGTACTTTGGACATGCACACAGGGAATTAGAATAGGTTTGTTTCGCTGTTCATTTTTTTGTTGCCTTATTTTGATTGTCTATGGCCCCAATTTTTAATTAGAGGCATGGGCATTGTGCACCTGGTTCACTTTGAGCGACATTGTCACAACCAGCGAGAGGAGTACTACCCATTCCACTGACTCCCCTGAGCAGTCATACGCACTGGCACACACTCACACAGGAGTGTACAGTGGACCGAACTTTTTTATCGTTAGGCATGTACACTTCACACTGTGCCTTGGGGTTGGCTTTAATTGGCTTTAAAATTAAAGTGACTGCACTTGGAATCGAGCCTGGGCCAAGCACAGAGCGTCGCGCTAGACCACTGGGCTAGGCCCCCCTCCTGTCTATGGCCCAAACATAGTCGAAAAACTTTCAATAGCCAATCGTTCAGCTCGTGTAGCTGCTTTGCGTAGACGTGAAGGCTTTTCAATGTTGCTGAGTGTAGTTACTTGAAAAGTAAATATTTTGATTCTTGAATTATTCTTTATTCAGAAATACATTTTTGCAACGTTGGTTGCGTCCATTTAATCGTATGTGCCTACAGAGAGCCTGTTTGATGGGGCTTGCAGCCTCTCTATTTCTTGTCTGATAAAGTCCATCCAAAATGAACCCACTGAATCGATACTAAAATGCGCCGAAGTAGCCCTTCTCTGATCCACTGGCTTGCACGGAATGCAAGCCCACTCTATTGCATTCTATTCGAGAGAAATCGATTTAGCTAACAGGGCCGACAGCCATGTCGAGGCTTTTTTTGCTTTTGCCAGAGCCGTTTGCTTCTAGTATATTCAATCAATTATATTGCCACTATTGCTGTTATTCAGTGCACTTGGTTTAGTGTCTTAGAGTCATTACTGTAAGCTGTAGGTTGTAACTAAGCTGTAGCTGTAAGCTGTAGCTGTAAGCTGTAGCTGTAAGCTGTAGCTGTAAGCTGTAGCTGTAAGCTGTAAGCTGTAGCTGTAAGCTGTAGCTGTAAGCTGTAGCTGTAAGCTGTAGCTGTAAGCTGTAGCTGTAAGCTGTAGCTGTAAGCTGTAGCTGTAAGCTGTAGCTGTAAGCTGTAGCTGTAAGCTGTAGCTGTAAGCTGTAGCTGTAAGCTGTAGCTGTAAGCTCTAGCTGTAAGCTGTAGCTGTAAGCTGTAGCTGTAAGCTGTAGCTATAAGCTGTAGCTATAAGATGTAGCTAAAAGCTGTAGCTGTAGCTCTAAGCTGTAGCTGTAATCTGTAGCTGTAAGCTGTAGCTATAAGCTTTAGCTGTAGCTGTAAGCTGTAGCTATAAGCTTTAGCTGTAAGCTGTAAGCTGTAGCTATAAGCTTTAGCTGTAAGCTGTAAGCTGTAGCTGTAAGCTGTAGCTGTAAGCTGTAGCTGTAATCTGTAGCTGTAAGCTGTAGCTATAAGCTTTAGCTGTAGCTGTAAGCTGTAGCTATAAGCTTTAGCTGTAAGCTGTAAGCTGTAGCTGTAAGCTGTAGCTGTAAGCTGTAGCTGTAAGCTGTAGCTGTAAGCTGTAGCTGTAAGCTGTAGCTGTAAGCTGTAGCTGTAAGCTGTAGCTGTAAGCTGTAGCTGTAAGCTGTAGCTGTAAGCTGTAGCTGTAAGCTGTAGCTGTAAGCTGTAGCTGTAAGCTGTAGCTGTAAGCTGTAGCTGTAAGCTGTAGCTGTAAGCTGTAGCTGTAAGCTGTAGCTGTAAGCTGTAGCTGTAAGCTGTAGCTGTAAGCTGTAGCTGTAAGCTGTAGCTATAAGCTTTAGCTGTAGCTGTAAGCTGTAGCTATAAGCTTTAGCTGTAAGCTGTAAGCTGTAGCTGTAAGCTGTAGCTGTAAGCTGTAGCTGTAAGCTGTAGCTGTAAGCTGTAGCTGTAAGCTGTAGCTGTAAGCTGTAGCTGTAAGCTGTAGCTGTAAGCTGTAGCTGTAAGCTGTAGCTGTAAGCTGTAGCTGTAAGCTGTAGCTGTAAGCTGTAGCTGTAAGCTGTAGCTGTAAGCTGTAGCTGTAAGCTGTAGCTGTAAGCTGTAGCTGTAAGCTGTAGCTGTAAGCTGTAGCTGTAAGCTGTAGCTGTAAGCTGTAGCTGTAAGCTGTAGCTGTAAGCTGTAGCTGTAAGCTGTAGCTGTAAGCTGTAGCTGTAAGCTGTAGCTGTAAGCTGTAGCTGTAAGCTGTAGCTGTAAGCTGTAGCTGTAAGCTGTAGCTGTAAGCTGTAGCTGTAAGCTGTAGCTATAAGCTGTAGCTATAAGATGTAGCTAAAAGCTGTAGCTGTAGCTCTAAGCTGTAGCTGTAATCTGTAGCTGTAAGCTGTAGCTATAAGCTTTAGCTGTAGCTGTAAGCTGTAGCTATAAGCTTTAGCTGTAAGCTGTAAGCTGTAGCTGTAAGCTGTAGCTGTAAGCTGTAGCTGTAAGCTGTAGCTGTAGCTGTAAGCTGTAGCTGTAATCTGTAGCTGTAAGCTGTAGCTATAAGCTTTAGCTGTAGCTGTAAGCTGTAGCTATAAGCTTTAGCTGTAAGCTGTAAGCTGTAGCTGTAAGCTGTAGCTGTAAGCTGTAGCTGTAAGCTGTAGCTGTAAGCTGTAGCTGTAAGCTGTAGCTGTAAGCTGTAGCTGTAAGCTGTAGCTATAAGCTTTAGCTGTAGCTGTAAGCTGTAGCTATAAGCTGTAGCTGTAGCTGTAGCTGTAAGCTGTAGCTGTAGCTGTAAGCTGTAGCTGTAAGCTGTAGCTGTAAGCTGTAGCTGTAAGCTGTAGCTGTAAGCTGTAGCTGTAAGCTGTAGCTGTAAGCTGTAGCTGTAAGCTGTAGCTGTAAGCTGTAGCTGTAGCTGTAAGCTGTAGCTGTAAGCTCTCATGTTTAGAATTCGAAGTAGAATTTACTGCTCCTTTGGGGTTGGCTAATTTATTTTGAATATCTAATGCATTTTTGCTTTCAAATTCAAATTATATGGTTAATTTTGTCGTTAAATTCAAAACAGTGTAACTTTGAACTGTTTTTTATTTCAGTTTGATCAACGTCTTCAGTTTGAGTCTTGCGCCCTGCTTCATCTCTGAGAATAATTAATTTTAACGCTGAAGTTACAATTGTGAGATGAGCAGCACGGATGATAATTTCCAAGGCACCACAGGCGAAGGAATTATCGGTCACGTGCACTTTAATCCAGAAGAGGTGTCGCATCACGATCTGGAGATTCTGATTGATGCTACCAGTACAGATTGCATCGATGTTCATCTCGGGTTCTTGCAGGTTTGATTTTGAGATGTATTTGTGGTCTTTGTGTTTTAATGCTTTACCTTGAAATGTGTCGTTATTGAACTAGAGTGGAGGATCTGGATTCGTGGGATTAGTGATTTAGATTACATGATTTGGATTATGGGATTAGTGATTCAGATTATGGGATTTTGATAAGTGATTAGTGATTCAGGTTATGGGATTTGGATTATGGATTAGTGATTCAGGTTATGGGATTTGGATTATGTATTAGTGATTCAGATTATTGGATTTGGATTATGGATTAGTGATTCAGATTATTGGATTTGGATTATGTTGTGTAATAGTGATTCAGATTATGGGATTTGGATCATGGGATTAGTGATTCAGATTAAGGGATTCGGATCAAGGATTAGTGATTCAGATTATTGGATTTGGATCATGGGATTAGTGATTCAGATTATGGGATTTGGATCATGGGATTAGTGATACAGATTATGGGATTTTGATTAGTGATTAGTGATTCAGGTTATGGGATTTGGATTATGGATTAGTGATTCAGGTTACGTGATTTGGATTATGGGATTAGTGATTCAGATTATTGGATTAGGATTATGGATTAGTGATTCAGATTATGGGATTTGGATTATGGATTAGTGATTCAGATTATGAGATTTGGATTATGGGATTAGTGATTCAGATTATGGGATTTGGATCATGGGATTAGTGATTCAGATTATGGGATTAGTGAATCCATCTGCACTTCTCTTATCCAGGTGAATCACGTGTACGAAGTTGACGTATCAATTGACAAAAGTC